>CANYBF011447562.1:0-16276 GCA_948192965.1 Dalechampia spathulata | reverse complement strand
TAAAATCATCAAACCATACAAAATCAACTCAACATCATTCGGCTAAAAGATGTCATTTGTAGCTCATACTAATTACAAATGTTAACCATCACAAACTCACCTCTTAATTACTCCAAAACATTCAATGAAACCGCAAACCTCCAACCATGAATCACCAATCAGCTCCTATATACTCTGTAGTACTTGAATCACGCAATATTGGTAGATATATATCAGTTAACAAAATTAATTAAAAGCTGGTGATAGAGATGAAAGGAAATTGGTTTTCGGTTTTAAACTCAACAGCTGCAAACCAACACATAATCAAGAAACGGTTTACAACTACTTTCATCTGTACCAACGCAGCTTCAGTAGAAGAAGAAATAACTTCAGCTGCTATAAAACCACAACAAGAACATGAATTTAAGCTAAAAAGATTCGTTGTCTGTATAAAAACTGAAGTAAATCACGTGGAGACACAACAAAAATAGAATCGGTAACAACAAATCAACTTAAAACAAAATTAATGGTTACCATTTGGACGAAACAAAGGATTAGTTCGATGATAAGGATTCAACAATATGATCTTCGATTGGAAGAATCAGCAACAAGAAGCGCCAACTCTAAGCTCAGACAGAGTTTTCGAAACTTCAAGAAAGAGCAGAAAAAATCGAAATCCAACATGGCTTGAAGAATGAGAGGAAGTGGCTTCTTTAAGAAGAAGAAGAAGAAAATGATTATTACAAAACAAAAACAATCAATGGAGAGGTTGGGGCAGTTGGAAGAAAATGAAAGGAATTTTGAAGGAAGAGGAAAAGAAGTGGCGGAAGAAATGAAAGGAAGATAGGGTAGGGCATCACTTGTTCAACGTGAAAAGACCAACATACCCTTGTAATAATTTAAAAAAATGCCTAAGTCAAAGCAATTATCTCCCATTTGGCGTATTTGCAATCCATTTCCCTAAAAATATCTTTTAATGAAATAAAATCTAATCCCCCAATAATTAATAACTAATTATATACTTATTTTCTATATTTCTTAAACTCAATAAATTGAATTACATAGAAATTCCTATCTATAATATTTGAGTATAAACTTATTATACAATTATTTAACTATAATTTAATTTGTAACACGATAATTATTTTTATAACTTAATAATAATTTAATAAATATTATTTTTGAAATTTATAACTTACTAAATTATTTGTACTTAATTTCTAAGAAAATTTCCTGATTTTTGCTTGCTTACGTCATAATTCACAATTATGACGTCATAAATAATTTTTATTCCAAAAATTTCAAAATTCATATATGACTAGAAAAAGTTAATGTGAGCTCAAAAGTCGAAACGGTTTCTTAAAATTCAATGTATATAACTCTGAGACTAAGTTTAAGTACCGTTTTTCATCAAGTTAGGGGTTTGCGTCAGAAAATGAAATACCCCTTATTCAAGCTTAAATTGCATTTCTAATTATCGTACTCACTATTCTATACCATAATCACATTATTATCATAGAAATTTCATATAATCATGAATTTATAAATGCATTTAAGCTCACATATTGCAAGATGTGACTTATACGATCCTTAATCAACCTTACTTCATAAATTATGTTTACTCCATATAAGAGCATAATTTAACTATATTCCTCAATCGTATGCATTTTCATACTTACATAAAGATTTTACCTAGATACACGTGTAAATTATCGCTCGATATAATTTTACACGCTCAATGAACTTATTCTAAAATAATCTTCTCATCATTTCCTCATTCCGATATAATTTAACTATCATTCCATATCATCACCCTATTTTGATCATACAGGGGATAATTTAAATTTCCTGAATTAAGAATTATTTTTGTGCCAAAAATGAGGATGTGACACGCAAGACCAGGATCTTCAAGTGAGAAATTAGGTTGATCGATCTACAATCAAGAGAGACTATGATTTCTGGGAATCTCTCTCTCAAAGTAGTTTAGATCAATGTAACATACTCCTTGGTGTCTTGTATATGCGGCTTGTTAAATTAACCTTAGCAGTAGTAATACTTATAGTATGAATGTTTATTGTGTGTAATATCGATACCACCTTATTATCTAACATTATGTAATATACATATCACATATAATGAATGATGGTGTGTTTATGTTTCATGATAAACTTAAGACATATGGTTAAGTTATAATGGTGTATTGATATTACCTATATCTTCATGTGTCATTAGATTACAAGTATAAATATTCTCTGCTACAATTAAATGTATCAACACATTATCAAATAAAAAAAACATTATATAAATCCCTTATGGAATAATTAATGATTTCCTTGCTTAAGGGATTATTAACTATTCTATGGGAGAATGTTATACAAGGTTAGGTGTGATAAGATCCATCTAAGTGTACATTCTTTAAATTGGTCAAAATTGGTAAGCCTACAATAATTAACAAAAAAAATTCAATTTTGGTAGCATAAGAATATTGAGTTATCAGTTAGTGGAATATTGTGTCATCATTATTTAGTAGTAAATCAGATGTTACTTACCAAATGTTACTTGTTTGAAATTATTGAATCTTAAATCAAGCGTGTTGAGATGCTGAAATGCTCATGATTTGAGTATATTGTTTCTTCCATTTGTGGTGATGTCTTGTAAGTATAAGGTGTTGAGATTGCTTAAACCTTTAAAATCTACAAATGAATATTAAATGAATTAGCATCAAAATAGTAATGATTAGTTTAGTTAGCAATACTCTTATCCTTTTCTAGACCTTTATAGGCTTATAATTTAGCTTCCAAATTTTAATGCTAAAAGTTTATAGTATTTTGAGAATTAATTATATTTAATCAATTGAAACAACAATATTTCAATTGTTTGATTAATAATAAAATACTTGTTTCTGGAATAAATCCATCAATCTTATTTACACTTAAGTCTAACTCCTCCAGATTGTTTAAATCTTCCAATTCTATGCATCCATCAAAAAATAAAAAAAAAACTAATAATAAATACTTATAGAAATCTTAAAGTTCATTATATTATATAATTAGATTGTTGTATAACATAAAAATGTAATTATATTTAAAATTTCATTTATTTAATTTTAAAATTAGTAATTTATCATAATTTAATTTCCATAAATCAATGCATACTATTGCATTGGGTATGATGGAGTAAAATTTATAAATAACTCATAAAAATATGCTCAAAATAACATATATAAATTGTCAATAAATTAAAAGATAAAGGTTTTTATTTCTTATATGATGAGTGATATAATATCATTTGAACTTTTCTAAATGGAACTTAAATAAGATAATAAACACATAACACAAGATCTGTTTTAAGATTATGGGGAGGATTTTCAAAATTAAATGAATTAATTTCATCTATAAATATTTTAAGCAATTTTATAATACTTAATTAATTTGATAAGTATATAAATTGAAACAAAGTTCATATAACCTCTCAAATCAAAAGTTCCTTTGAGTTGGTTATATCCAATACGAAGAGCTTTCAAAGATGAAAGTTGTTTGAGTGATGAGAAAATATTGTTATTGAAGTTAGTGTAATCCAGAAAAGGTTACTCCAAATTCTTGAACTTAAGTAGATTTTGATCACCTGTAAATAAAGGAATTTATAAAGAAAAAGAAAGATTAAGAAAGCTAAATTGATGTTTATTGAATTTGTATTTATTGCTTCCATTAGTAAAATTAGAATTATAGCATGCAGTTTAATCCACACTTCTTTGTAAGTTTATGTTATTATTTTAGTCAATTGCATCCTTAACAATTTACTTACCTGTTTTTGAAATAAGTTTTTCAATCTTATTTACACCCAAATCCAGCCTCTTTAGATTGCTAAAAGCTATCAAATCTACAAAATATAAATAAAAAAACACTCTCAATTACAACAACAATACCTAAATAATTGCTCTCATCAAGTACCTAAAATTAACACATCTCAAAATCAAGAATAAGAGCAACACAATTTCTTGAGTAAGTAAAAAGACATTTATGATTAATGAATTTAAAGCAACAATTACTTTAAATATATACTTAGATGAGGATCATTCTTGCTTGAATTTTTGTTTATTGGTACAACCTTCACTTTAATGAAGGGTAAATCATGATTTAATCCACACTAATAAAAACACCAATTTAGTAATTTAATTGCTATACTCTTCTTCTTAAATTTGTATTAAATTAGTTAAGTACCTGTTTTTATAATAAAACTGTCTATCTTATTTCCCCATAAAATAAGCTCCTCCAGATTGTTCAAAGCTTCCAATTCTACAACTCCATAACTTTTATTAGGCGATTTAGGTATGCAATCATTAGTAATAATATATAATATATAACCATATATGACTTGTTTAATTGTTCCTATTTTACCAAATAATATAGAAAATGAATCTTGAAATTACCTTTAATATAAAATGCTCCTTCCAATCTATTTCCTTGCAAGTACAGAGATTTCAAAGATGATAAAGAAGCTAAAGATGATAAGATGTTATTGTTAAAATTGTTGTAACCCAATCCAAGAATTTCCAAATTAATAAGTGTAAACAATTATATATATATAATATTATGAACTTTTCAAAACCTAGACAAAAGAATAACAATTCAATTAATATTAAGATAATTATATATATATAATTGTATGAAATATGACAATATCATAAACAAGAGATAACCTTCATTTTGTATGCCACCAGTAACATCGTTTCCCCCCAAATCAAGATAGTTGAGGTATTGAAAAGGAAGAAACACAGATGCATTTAAATACCAATCTTTTAAATATTCATTTCGATAACCATCCCTTAAACCATCAAGTTCTAGTGTGGTAACTCATCCTGTAGTACCACCGCAATGAATATTCTGCCAGCTATAACAATTATTCCTTAATCCCCCAGAGGAGAGGGAAAATTTGGAAATATAAGGAGTGAAGACAGACTTATGATGCAAGATAGCATCTCTCTCATGATCTAAACAACTTTCACTCTTCCAACTCACTTGCATTTGATCGAGCACTAATTGCACGTTTTTAATATATAAAATAGTCTATTTTTGATTAAGAAATTGGCTAGAACAATTGACTTGGTTATATTTATGTATTTTGGAGATAAAAACAAGGAAAAAGTAAAAAGGAAGCTTAAAATATATTTTTACCATGTTTTGAAGATTAAGGTAGAATACAAGTCGCATGATCAAGGTTTATGGGCATAAGAGTAAGCACAAGGACATGATGAAGCTGATTTTCTATTTTAAATTAGAAATTAGATAAGGATTAGATTTAGAAGATTTTATCAGAAGATAAGGATTGATATTTATTTATTTATTTTATTTAGTCTATTTAAACTCCTATAAATAGGAGACTTGTTCCTATTATAGGAGAGTTAGATCTTGATTAGCTGAATGATCGAGCCTCAAAATGTCATGTTTTATACCCACAGAGCACCCATTTTAGCATAATTTATTTGTTAGAACAGTTGACTTGCGTACATTTCATATTTTACAGGTCAAAACAGTGAGTTTTGGGAAAACGTGCTTAAATGGAAAGTTTTAAAGCTTATTTGATTTTAGAGTTTCAGGACATCGCTTGCGGGCATAAAATTGGGTGAAACAACCTATCAAAATTAGTTTAATTATTTATTTTGCCTTCTATAAATAGGAGTATGCTCCTATGTAGAGGGGGTTCCTAGTTCCTAATTTTCGGTTCCTAGTTTTTCAGTTCAGTTTATTACTACATTGTTCGACCCTTTTTATTTTAATTCCAGTTTTTATTTTCTTTATTTTTATTTTATGTTTATGTTAATTTTGCCAATGATGCTAGGCTAGGTAATTGTTTTTCCCAATTGGAAGTGATTCAAGTCATTCATTAAATGATTATATGATATCTAAATGATCCTAATTCCATTGGCAAAACACTATTATCTCTAATTCTGAGTCGCATAGAACCATTGTTATTCCTAGTGTATGTAAATAAGGCCTATTGCATGTTTCTAAGTTCTAGTATATTGCTAAGCAGGTTATTTGATACGGAAAAGTCACTCGACTTGCTGAAGTGGTAAAGCAGGATGCTATCCTTGTTGCGATTTGCGGTAGTACTTCTGTGGGTTGGAGGATCTAGTTTGAACATGAGGGATGCTGGGTCACAACTGTTAACTAGAGTTGGGTCTTCCTAATGCCTAATGCAATTTCAGGATGACTTGGTGAGAATCTATTTCCACCTTGTCTATCCTGGGATTAGAGGCATTTCATAGAGCTTGTTTCATGACGTCTTACAAATAAGGGAAGATTGGGGCGTGCGAGACTTGCTCGGTAAACTATAACTGGCTTAGTGCCATTATTGCCTTTAGACTATTATTAAATCAATGATCATATTCAATTAATGAATACTTGATGCTTTCGGTTGGGAGAATTACCTTTTATTGATTTTCTCAAAGTTATTTTATTTGTTTTATTTGTTTCTTCATTTATTCCAATTACTTTCTGATTCACCTCGTTTATTTTTTTTAAATGCAAAGAATTAAGTGAGTTGAAGCCGTCTCTATAGGATTCAACCCTTACTTCCACTGCTACAAAAATAATAATTCCAAATGTGTGGCTTGTAAGGAATTAATTTGACAGAAGCAACACCCGATCAAATTTTGGCACCGTTGCTGAGGACGGTAATTAACATTTTCTTAATTCTTTGTTTATGACTCGATCTTCTACAAGTAATCTTAGCTTTGACAAAGAAATTGAGAAACCATAAAAAGATTGAGAAAAGAGGCGAAACTTCAAAAATCTACCTCAGTCTCGGAGAGTTCTTGTTCCCATAAGGAAATAGCCAGTGACAACTCTGATAGCGAGAGCTATAACAAAGCTGTTATGGCCATAAACAATGAACAGACTCTCAGACAAATGGTCGCTATGGCCATAGATCAGTCCCCACTTTGTATCACTTATGAGGACATAACAGAACCCCTTAAACTCAAATCTAGACTCATACAATTGTTACCTACTTTTAGAGGCTTGGAGAGTGAAGATCCATACAAACACTTGAAGGAATTTCATATTGTCTGCACAGGTATGAAACCGTAGGGTGTAAACCTTGAACATATTAAACTCAGAGCTTTTCCCTTTTCTTTTGCAGATGCTACCAAAGATTGGCTCTATTACATGCCCTCAAGAACTGTCAAGACGTGGAATGAGATGGCCAGATTATTTAGGATAAATTCTTTCTAGCAAAAAGAGCTGCCTAAATCAGGCGAGATATATGCTCCATTCGGCAGAAAGACATGGAGAATCTTCATGACTATTTGGAATGATTCAAAAGAATATGTGCGTCATGCCCACAACATGGGATCACAGAGCAGAATCTGATACAATATTTTTATGAGGGATTATTACCAATAGAAAGGAAGATGATGGATGCTACAAGTGGAGGAGCTATAGTGAACAAAACACCTCAAGAAACTTGTAATCTGATTGACATAATGGTTACTAATGCTCAATCTTTTAGCATCGAAAGAGAATAGCCTAGGAAGGTCCATGAGGTAAATGTTTTCAGCCTTGAAAATCAAATTAAACCGCTTACATCTATTGTGTAGGAACTTGCGACCAACATGAAACTAGCAAGAGCTTATGGAATCTGTACCCAAACAGATCATATGACTAAACAATGCCCTTCAATTCAAGAGGAGGGAACCGAGGAACAAGCAAATGCTGTTGGAGGATTTCCAGGACCACCCCATGGGAAATATAACCTATTTTCTAAGACATACAACCCAGGTTAGTGAGACCATCCCAACCTACGTTATGGCAATCAACAGCAGAATTTTCAACAGAAGTCGATCCAACAAAAGCCACCAGGTATGTCTCTAGAAGATGTTGTAAAAATTTTGGCAACTAATGTCCATGCTTTCCAGCAGGATGTTCAGCAATTCCAGCAAACCATGACTCAAAATCAGCAAAATACAGACACAAGGATAAAAAATATAGAGAATTAGATGTCTCAAATGGCTACAGTTTTGAGTAGAATTAAGTCACAAGGAAAACTTTCGTTGCAGGCAGAAGTTAGCCCCAGGGAGAGTGTGAATGCTGTGAAACTAAGGAGTGACCAAACACTTCTTGAAGCTACTGTAAAAAAGCTAAAATCTAACAAGGAGAAGGAGCTGGAAATTAGCAGTAGCAAGGAAGGAGAGGAAGGAGAGCAAGAGGAGAAAGCTAAAGATCATGAGAAGGCAATCAAGCTTATGATTAATCATTGCCCATTCCCTGAGCGATTAGAAAAAACCAAACATGAAAAGGAGCAGAAGGAAATTCTAGAGACCTTTCGCAAAGTACATGTTAATATTCCATTGCTTGAGGCCATAAGATAGGTACCTAGGTATGCCAAATTTTTCAAGGCCTTGTGCACCAATAAACATAAACTAATTGGCTTTCAATAGGTGAATATGAGTGAAACTGTTTCAGCAGTAACTTAGAGGAAAGTACCACTGAAATGCAAAGATAAGGGAGTTTTCACAATCCCTATTATGATCAATGATATGGGCATAAGGCATGCCATGTGTGATTTAGGAGCCTCAATTAACATTATGCCCGCAAGTGTTTATAAATCTTTGAATGTAGGTCCACTGAAGGAGACAGGTGTTGTGATTCAATTCGTGGGCAGGTCAACCATATAGCCAATCAGAGTTTTGGAGGATGTGCTTGTAATGGTTAATGAGTTAATTTTTCCTGCAGATTTTTATGTCGTGTAGATGGATAGCAAGACTTCCCCAAAGTCATCCAATCTTTTGTTAGGAAGACCTTTCCTAACAACCGCTCAAACCAAGATTGATGTCCATGAAGGGACATTGACCATGGAATTTGATGGAGAGGTGATAAAGTTCAACATGTATAATGCTATGAAATACCCTCCAGAAGTCTTCAACGCCTATGTTGTGGGCATAATCGAGCCATGCGTGCAACACGTTTTTGAATTATATGGAGAAGATGAACTTAGAATACCACTTAACAATGCCGAAGATTATAAGGATCTGCTATTTTTGAAAGATGAAGTGCTGCAGGCCATTGATGAATTGAATGAGGAGCCTAAGATTGAATGCCAATTTGATTTGAATAATCCTTACACTAAACTGATTCATTCAACCTTGTAGGCACCCAAATTGGAGCTTAAGCCAGTACCAAGCCATTTGAAGTATGCCTTCCTAGGAAAGGAGAGATACTGCCTGTGATCATCTCCAACAAATTAAGTGAAGAAGAGGAGAACGCCTTGGTTGGAGTTCTTAAAAAATTCAAGGAAGTAATTGGCTGGATAATAGCTGACATTAAGGGCATAAGCCCATCCACGTGCATGTACAAGATTTTGCTAGAGCCTGATAAAAAAAGTCAGTTAGAGATGCCCAACGTAGATAAAACCCAGCCATGATAGAGTTAGTGAAAAAAGAGATCCTAAGGCTGCAAGATGCAGGAATGATATACCCAATTTCTGACAGCCAGTGGGTCAGTCTGGTGCATGTTGTGCCCAAAAAGATAGGCATAATAGTAATCCATAATGAGGAAGGAGAAATGGTTCCCACTCGTGTCCAAAACGGGTGGAGGGTTTGTATTGACTACAGGAAACTAAATTCAGCAATTCGTAAGGATCATTTTCCCTACCTTTTATTGACCAGATGTTGGAGAGTTTAGTAGGTCGAACTCATTATTGTTGCCTTGACGGTTACATGGGTTTCTACCAAATACCTGTTGCTCTGAAAGACCAGGAAAAGATGACATTCACATGTCCATTTAGAACCTTTACGTTCAACCGGATGTCATTTAAGCTGTGTAATGTGCCCACAACCTTTCAACGTTGCATGGTAAGCATTTTTTCACATTTTATGGAAAACATTATTGAGGTATTCATGGATGATTTCACTGTTTATGGTAATTCATTTAATGAATGTTTAGATAATTTAGCCAGAGTTTTACAGTGTCACATTGAGAAGAATGTGATTCTCAATTATGAGAAATGTCATTTTATGGTTAAGCAAGGTTTGATATTGGGCCATGTAGTTTCAAAAAGAGGCACTGAAGTTAATCAAGCAAAAATTAACATAATTAAATCTTTGCCTTACCCCCCATTGTTAGGGAGATTCATTCTTTTCTTGGCTATGCAGGTTTTTATAGAAGGTTCATGAAGGATTTACCTTTATACAGATTGTTGCAAAAAGATGCCAAATTTAATTTTGATGAAGCCTGCAAGGTAGCTTTTGACTGACTAAAGGAGGTGCTCATTTCAACACCCATTATGCAGCTGCCCAATTGGAGTTTACCATTCAAGATTATGTGTGACACCAGCAATTTTGTTGTTGGGGCTGTACTTGGGCAGTAAAATAGGAAGGATCCTCATGTGATCAGCTATGCTTCTAGGATGCTAGATGATGCCCAGCTTAATTACTCCACAATGGAAAATGAGCTATACGTTGTAGTGTTTGCATTAGAGAAATTTTGCTCATATTTATTGGGAACTAAAGTTCTGATTTTTTCTGATCATGTAGCCTTGAAATATTTGCTGAAAAAGAAGGAGGCCAAATCATGTTTAATCCGATGGATCCTTCTACTTTAGGAATTTGATTTGGAGCTGTGAGATAAGAAAGGATGCGAGAATTTAGTTGCAAACAACTTGAGCAGACTGCCCTACATAGAATCAAATGATTTCTTTAATGAATTCCCTAATGAAATTGCTTTAAGTGTAATTATGAAATCACCTTAGTATATTGATATTGTAAATTTTTTATGTTCCAGGAGATTTCTCGATGAACTTATAAGGCATGACAAGGATAGGATTAGGAACCAGGTGAAGTATTATATTTGAGATGATCTGTACCTATGGAGACATTGTGCTGATCAGGTGATTTGAAGGTGCATACCTGAGAATGAAATCTAGTCCGTTTTACACTTCTACCATAGCAGTGCTTGTGGGGGCCATTATGGGCATAAGAAGGCAGTCGTGAAAATTCTGGAATGTGGGCTGTATTGGCCTACCTTGCATCGTGATGCCTACCAATTTTGTAAACAGTGCGAAAAATGCCAAAAATCTGGAAGTTTGGGAAAAAGACATGAGATGCCCCAAAAAGGAATCCTTATTTATGAAATTTTTGATGTTTGGGGTATGGATTTTATGGGACCATTCCCACCTTCATTTAGGAACGTTTACATTTTTGTGTTGGTGGATTATATTTTGAAATGGGTTGAAGCTAAAGCCACAAAATCAAATGATGCCAAAACAGTGGTAAGTTTTATTAAATCTAATGTTTTTAGTAGGTTTGGAGTTCCTAAGGCATTCATTAATGATCGAGGGACTCACTTTTACAATAAAGAAGTTACTGCCTTGTTTCGAAAGTATGGTGTTAATCATCGTATGACCACAGCATATCATCCACAAGGGAATGGATAGGCTGAAGTTACAAATAGAGAGATCAAATCCATTCTCAAAAAAACAGTCAGCCCCAATAGGAGGGACTAGAGCAAGCGACTGGATGATGCCTTGTGGGCATACCGAATGGCATATAAGACCCCACTGGAAATGTCACCTTTTCGGCTTGTGTATGGGAAACCATGTCATATGACCGTAGAACTTGAACATTGTACATACTAGGCAGTGGAACAATCTAACATATCCTTTGATGATGCAGGAGTCCCTAGGAAATTACAATTGCAAGAATTGGAGGAGATACAAACCAATGCTTATGACCATACAAGGAGCTATAAGGATAAGGTAGAGAAGCTTCATGATAGGAAGATTTGGCATAAAGAGTTTCATGTAGGGTAGAAGGTGTTGCTCTATAATTCCAGATTGAATTTATTTCTAGGGAAATTGAGGACGAAATGGATAGGGCCTTTTATGGTTCAAAAGGTTTTTCCCCATGGAGCAATCAAAATTCAGAGCCTTGATTCAAAAAAGTAGTTTAAAGTTAATGGCCATCATCTTAAGCTATTCTATGAGGGATTTGACACTCGTTCAACGTGTGAAATCATGTTGACACCACCTACAGAAGAGTAGAATGAGCAGGAAGTCAAGCTAGGACTTTAAAAACCAGAACTAGTTCTTTCTCTTTTTATTTATTTATTTCCATTTTTAGGATGTGCATTATGCCCATAAGGCATCTCGCCAGTTTTTCATTTGTTTATTTTAGAATTTTCTTTTATCGCGTTATGCCCATAAGGTGTTTTGCAGACTTTAATTTTGTTTTCTTTTATCTCTTTAGCATTTTTAATTCATGTTATGCCCATAAGGTGTTTCGTAGATAGCAATTTGCTTATTTTTAATTATTTCAGTAAAAGAGTTTTACTTTTTACTTAGGGTAAAATTTTACAGGAGAGTTAAAAATGGCTTTTTGGGATAGGTGGGAAAGATGAGTTTGAGTTGTAATAGAAGAGGGAAATTTAGAATTCGGGAGACTTAGGGATTTTGTTTTCTTTAAAACTCTTTCCCCCCTTTCTTATTTCTGTCGATTACATATCCTTAACCTTTTAAACTTAATTTCATTTTTCTTCCTCCCCATTTTCAGCTTACAATTTTCTTCTTTCACAATGGTACACACTAGAGCTGCTTCATCTGGTGGAGGTTTGAAATCCAAGAAGTGCAGAGCTGGGAAGGAGCCGATTGAAATAGAAGAAGATACATTGGTATGAAAAGACCCATTCCATTCTCACCGCTGCCCAAACCTACTGTTGATGCAGAGGTCACCAGTCTGAAAGTCTACACCGGTAAGAACCCACCTGCTGCTTGGAAATTCCATAAATCCTAGTTGCCACCAAAGATTGTCGACAATGGATCTGATGTTTTGGGAGAGCAGCTGATTGACGCCATGACCACTGACTCAGGAACCCACCAGGAGGAAGAACAAGATAAGGGGTCTAGCAGCCTTGCCCAAAAATAGTCAACAGGGGTTGAAGAGGCAGAATCGGGAAAGGAGCTTGAGAGTGAGAATAAAGGCACTACTGCTGCTGTTACTTCAAGCGACATTATGCCCATAAGGGCACGAGCTAAGAGATTGTGTGGAACTCTTCCACCCCCACTATCTAAACTGAATGGAAATTTGAAATTCAACAAGGAAGACAGGGAGATGTTTGTGAAGGTAGTGAATTTGCGGGTAGTGCAAGGGAAATCCATCGACCCCTTTAGACTGTTTGGGAAAGGTATTTTCATATTCATTTTCAGATTCACTGATTTTTGAGAAATCCATTCATTTGGGAAATCCATTCTTTTTCAGGTAGTGCAAGGGAAATCCATTCATTTTCAGATTCGCTGATTTGAAAATTTGTTTGGGAAAGGTATTTTCAGATCCATCGACCCCTTTGGACTATCTAAGAGATTGCTGATTTTTGAGCATATCAAACGAACCGTTTGGGAAAGGTATTTTTAAATTTGCTGTCCTATTTTCTATGAGTTGGTGTATGAGTTCTACAGTACGTACAAGCTCAATAAAGAAAAGCTCTTTGGACTTGACATCCCCAAAGTTATCCAATTCAGATTAATGGGTAAACAGTTCTCCTTTTCTATTGATGAATTTAATCTCACATTAGGTCTGATTGATGAGGTGACTGATGAGTATGTTGAGGGCTTTTGCGATTTTCCTACTGAGTTTGATGTTGATGGCCTATGGGAGCACTATTGCCCTGCTTCGACCAAATGATATGATCTGGCATCAGTAAAAGACAGCTACATGTTTGACAGCTCTTTGACCTATCTTCATAGACTATTATGTACAGCTTGTCACATCTTCTGGCTGCGTAACATGCTCCCGTTAAATGATTACCAATTCCCATTAAGAAAATTAATAATCACTTAACAAAGGATTCCATACATTCATACTGTCACACCCTGTTTTTGGACCGACTTGATCCAAATCGGATCCGGGACGTTTCTGGGCCAGTTCGGGTTAGTCTTAGGCCAATCCGGGTTGATTCAGGGCATTCTGGGCCGTTCTGGGCCAGTTCTGGCCCATTCCGGGGCATCACACGACGCATATGTTTCTGGACCACCGCATATGTTAAGTCATACGCGTTCGCGTATGTCTCTAGGGTTTAGCATATGTGGACATATGTGATCGCATATGTTTTAGGGTTTAGCATATGTGACATACGCGTACGCATATGTTTCCGGGGACAGACTCCCTAAAACCCTAATTCTGCCATTTGGCAAGGGTTCAGAAATTTAGAACGGGAAACCCTAGAATTCTAGCAGCCGTCAGCAGCCAAAACGAGATTTGTAACTTCCAAAACACAATTTTAATTAATCTAAGCCTTTAGGATTAATTAAAAACACACTAAATCATTTAGAATTAGGCGATTTTAATACCCTAACACTTGGATTGGACTACTTTCTTGATTCCATAACAATTGGAGCATTGGAGAATCTACGAGAGGTAAATTAGTATTACTTTCCATCATCGTTTCATTGTTTATTGTGATGATTATTTAATTTTCATGATATTTATGTGTAATATGATTGAATAACATGTTGATTTTGTGATTCATGCATAATTCTTACGTATTTTGGTATGATTTTGCATGTGTTTTAATTCATAAATTTGCCTCGATTTACATGCATATCATCATATGCGATCGCGTATGTTAGTCTCAATATCATACGCGTTCGCATATGATCATTCCCCATCGCATATGTTTGTTTTTGATTTGTTTTGTGTGCCGAGTTATCCCTGCCATATTGTAAGCATTCGCATATGATTGTTTTTGTTGTTTGCCGTGATCGCATATCATCATGTGCGATCGCGTATGATCATCCCAATATCATACGCGATCGCGTATGATCATCATACAAATTTGATTTTTCTTGATTTCTGTGTTTTCCTTGTTATATTTTAGGCATGTTTTTGTAATTTGCTGATTGATTGCATAATTGATATTATTGCTATATTTGTTTTTTATGCCATATTTGCTTTTGTTTCCTTTTATGCGTTTGTGTTTGCTTTTGCAGGATTAGGTTAACCCTAATTGGAGTTTGTGTTATGCGGATGAGGCTTTAGTCGGGTCCAAGGCCCAGTAGCAAACGAGCCCATTCGGATCCCGGAAAGTGCAACTGGGCCTTGGGCTCAAAATTAGGGTTTTATGTTTTTTTTATTTTCTGTTTTTGGTTGGGTTGTATTTAAATACCCAAAGCTTTTTATTTTCTTGCTTGCTTTTGATTGGGTGGGTTGTATTTGCCCACATTTATTTTTCTGCTTTTACTTTTCTGCATTTTACTGCTTTATTTATGCTTTCTTTATGCTTTCTGTATTTGTGATATGCTCCTGTATTTGTGATATGCTCCCTTTGAATGCCGTATGCCATGAAAAGTATGCTAAACAAACTTAAACCTAAATGTGTGCTTAGGAACTTTCTTTAAAATTAAACAAAGTGAACATAATAAGATAGAATACGAATAAATTGAAAACCCCGAACCCAAACTCTGAAGAAATTCAGGCCGCTTTCCAACACAGGAAGGCTCGGGTTTTATTTCCTAGTTTTCTTCTAGTCATTCAATTGAATTGACGAAACAAACTAGGTGGCGACTCCACATTACAAAAACACGTTGTTTTCAAAAATTAAAATGGGAAACGCCATTGAGAGCAAGCACCACGGCATCTCACGCCGAACAGCGTGCGGGGCTCCCGCGTCCGGGATGCCCTACTCTTACACATACTAGGTGCGAAAATTTTTTTCTTTTTTCTTTTTATAACAGATAACATACTTATCTCATTTTAACTCCCTGATTTATAAATATTCCTTATTTCATACAAATCATTTTTAGCATCATAATGAAACACACATTATTACAAATTTATGATTTATCCATGTTGGATGTACTACCAAAGTACTTATTAAAAACTTGCACGATTATCAACTTTAAGAAGTCCATAAATAAATTACCACACAAGCGTAGATAGTCCTGCTGCTGCCACTAACGTTTCTCTTCTGCGGCTTTGCTAGTTCCTGCGTTTATCAATGGACAAACGCTGAGTATAAAACTCAATAGTGCTAGTTAAAACATTTAATACAATTCATCAAAATAGGTGATTCAAGCAAATTAATTATATCATCTATGCATGAATCATAAATAAAGACTGTATTAAATTTAATTAGCAAAAAATTCATATGAACATAACATAATCATTTAAATCATGGATTATACGATATGTCAATATCAAACTTTATGGATAATGCATATAACTGAGAATGCATTCATGCATTCATGCATTCTTTTTCTTGAATCACGGTATTCATATGCGCATTTTCTGGGCTTATATCATCTCTGT
>CANYBF011447437.1:0-13076 GCA_948192965.1 Dalechampia spathulata | reverse complement strand
TTACTTTCAGCTTAACGTATTTTTAATTCTACCTTCATGTATACTTTCTCATATACATTCTACTATATCCTTTCTCATCATATAACATTTATACCATGCATAAACATTACTTTTCACCTCTATACTGCACTTTTAAGTATCCGTACAATCATCATGCATTCATGTATTTCCTGCATCATTCATTCAATCATTCTACGTCATACATCAAATGCAACTATGCATCATTCATTCAATCATTCTACGTCATACATCAAATGCAACTATGTAAGAATGCTATGACTGTGGATGTGACAGTTCCAAAGTCATTTGATGACTTGCTTACAGTAAATGGTATGCAATGTCTGACATTTAAGGAAGTCGCTATAATGATGGGTGAAATCCCTTGTGGAAACAACAACACGTGTCGGTTTATAGTGGTTCAGCACTAACTCTTGCCTATGTCCACTTCTCGTAAGTCTCAACTTAGGGTTCCATTAATTTTCAATCAATTACAACACGGATTCTACAAATGAATCCTAAACCCCAGTGTTTTCAAGGCTCACACTTAAACCTTTACAAAACCAACCTTACTAGCTCTCAAATACAAATTAATGCCCAAGCATTAATCACATACCAACCCACTAAAGTAAACCCTAGCTTTCACAAGTGGGAATACAATAGAATAGAGCTTTCAATAGCAAAATACATAAAATACAAGTAGACTTACTTGTTCTTGATAATAGAAGATCAATAGAGTGATTTCTTTGCAAAACTAGCCGTTAGAGACAAAATATATGAAAGTTCTATCTAAAAATAGCCGTTAGAAAGGGTTTAAAACCTTTCTAATAAGTCGTGCATGGCCGTACCAATCTTGTACACTCATACAGATTTAAAAATCTTAATGAAAAAATGAGAGGGAAATGTGGTACGGTCGTACCATCATTCGGTATGCCCGTACTAAGCCAATTTTCCTGACAAACAATTTTCCTGTGAGCTCACGTACGACTGTACCACTCAATGGTACGCTCGTACCAAAATAGGTTTAATGACAAACAATTTTCCTGCAAGCAATGGTATGCCTGTACCAACCAATGGTACACCCGTACCATACTCTATCAAACAGTTTTAACTAGGTACGGTCAGCCGTATGGCCGTGCCACTCAACTAAGCCATTTGGTATGCCCGTACCAAAATAGGTACGCCCATACCAACACCAAAATTTACATTAAAAATGATAAATAACTTAAATTGATTCACATGTGGCACACACATCAAAACCTAAGGTCTAATAATGGGGTTGCTTGAATCAGATAAGAGCACAGAAGAATGCACGAGTAAAGCAGTAGTATTCAAGATGCTATCATAGTTAAGAAGATTGTTCATAATATTATTGGTGTATTATGAGCCCATAAATGTCAAAAAACTATGGGAAGATAATTTCAAATCAATGATTGAAGATTATATTAAAATGCTTGAGAACTCGATAGAAACACAAATAGCTTGCACTTTAAGTGATAGCTAAAAGCACATGATAAGCATATGCAAGGATGTGAAAAGTTATGATCTTCTTACAAAAGAAAGCCACCAACTTAGCCAAATGGAGATTAATAATAGAGAGATTACAAAGGAGATAATAGTGTAAACGCTACAAGAAAACATTGATATAGTGTTAAATCTTAATTTGGAACAAAAATAAGCATATACGATGATAATGAATAGACTAAACTCAAGATGCATTATAATATTTTTTATGGATGGACTAAGAAGTACAAGAAAAACTTTCTTATATTAGACATTATTGCTAATCTAAGATCAAAGGGAAATATAGCTATAGTAATAACAAATTCAGGTATAGCAGTAACAATAATGCCAGGAAGAAGAACAACACACTCTAGATTCAACATTCTACTTAATCTAACAAAAATAATATTATGTGATATATCAAAGTAGAGTGGCTTAGCAATATTGTTATATAAAACTAGTATGATCATATAAGATGAAACACCAATGGCTAAGAAATACAATAAATACAGTTGATAGAACTCTCAGAGATATAATGAACAAAAATGATATGTTCGATGGAAAAGTGATGGTATTTGGAGGTGACTGTAGACAAGTATTACCAGTGGTCCTCAAAGGAGCAAGGCAAGAAACAGTTAATGCAAGTTTGGTAAATTCATATCTTTGGAATAAAATGGAAGTGCTTAAATTGATATATAATATGTGAGCTAGATCAGATGTAACATTTAGTATTTCTTACAAAGAGTGGGGGATGGGGAAGAGCCTACAACTCATGATGGAAATATAATCATACCAGATGAAATGATTGTATAAGATGATGGAAAAGATTCATGCAAGAAGGTATTGATATAAAATGTATTTTCTGATTTTGTTGAGAACTTGATATCATCAGAATACATGATAAACCATGAAATATTGACAACAAAGAATAAATATATGGATAAACTGAATCAGATGATGATAGATATGTTCCCAGAAGAGACTTAAGTGTACCTTAGCTATGACTATGTAGTTGATGACATCAACACCAATTATTAAGAATAATTTCTAAATAGCTGCAACCAAATGAAATCCCATTATATAAACTAAAGTTGAAAGTTAATTGCCTAATAATACTTTTAAAGAATTTGGAAATATCAAATGGATTGCACAATATAACTCGAATGGTATGTAGAAGATTTAAAAAAAATTTTAAACATATTAAAATAATAGCTGGGTAATATGTTAATAGACAAATGTTACAATCAAGAATACCATTAAATGCACGTGAAAGTGAAGGATATCTATTCCAATTCAAAAGAAAGCAATTTCTAGTCCGATTATGTTTTACAATGACTATAAACAAGCCACAGGAACAAACAATACCAAATGTAGGAGTATACTTGTCACATCCTGCATTTAGTGGTTTATTGTGCATTCATAAATAGATGTTATGCTGATGCTATGTTTTTGATGTTATTGGTGTGCTAATGATATAAAATTATGATTATGTTGACAAGTATATGATAAGAATTGAGGTTAAAGTTTAAAAGAGGACATTGAAAATTTTACCGCAACCCCTAAAACAAACCTTAAATGGCATTAAAATGCAGATTCTGAGTTATATACAGTGAATTTGATTGAATGGTTTTGACCATTATGCTTGTATTAACTTAAATTAGATATATGTAAATTTTGAAAATTTTGGATTAAATTTTATTATGACATCATAATTAGGTATTATTGATTTAAGTGAATATCTTGAGGTGATATTAAGGAAGTAGGATATGTAAAGTCAAAATGAATATTGAATTCATAAATTTTCTAATTAATATTAGTTATTGGTAGTCTAATTATAATTTGAAATTATATGATATGATGATGTCATTCATTTTAGGTGATGATGTCATCCATAATAATAATAATAATAATAATAATAATAATAATAATAATAATAATAATAATAAGAAAATTAATGTTATGAAGATAATCAGTAGATAAAGAGAATAAATTAGATTATATTTTAATTGGAATAAATACTAGGAGTGAGATTGGTATATGAAAAAGGCATTTGGGAATTAAAAATATAAATATATAGTTTAGAAGTGATGAAAATTTATTGGATGGAGGATGGAATTTATTTAAAAATGTATTTAAGAATTAAGGGGAGTAGAAATATGTATTTAGCTTAGGATTGGTGGGATTTAATACAAAATCCCCATGTATATACATATGGAACATCAAAGAAAGGGGTAATGGTGTCTTTTTGTTTATATACTTAGGGTTGTTGAAATATCAATGGATGCCCTACTTGCCATCCATCTGCTCAGCCGCCCATTCCCCCTCTCTAATACATTCAAAAGCTTTCCTTTCATTCTCTTATTTCCATGACCGAACCTTCTTCCTCCACACAATTTCTATCTTTTCTTTTCTTTAGTTTTCTTATCCTTGTTCTTATCTTCTTCCTTTCTTCTTTAAAACAGCCGACACCTTCTTTATTTTCATTTCATTTTTACTTCTGACTTAATGAACTACATGAAAGCTACATGTTTGGGTTAACTTCAAGCCGAATCTTCCTTGTTTTCCTTGTTTCTTAAAGAGGCCGAAGTGTTGTTGTTGAAACCGTTCAAAGATTCCATCTTCTTCTTCTTCTTATGGCGATTGTTTGTGGGTTTCAAGTAAGAATTTGGTGTTTTATAAGAGTTTGGCCGAATACCATCTTCTTTCTCATCTTTAAAAGAGGGAACCGAAGCATGTTTCTTGTTCTTTCCTAAGGGTAAGTCGAATTCATCCCTTGTTTTTGTTATTTCTTAAAAAGTCAAAGCCTTTATGACCTTTAACTTTATTTCTTGTTTGATTTATCCTTTAAAATGAACATGTATGTGACTGTTAGGGTGGCTCCACATCTTACGAATTGAAGGTTAGTGTTAGTGTGCGTTTTGGAGCTAGATCACAAGGAGAAAACCATCTTTTAGTTGATTTTCTTTGGGTTCCTTCAAGGTGAATTTTGATAGTTGATAGATCCACTAAAGTTTTGCACTCTATGAGTGGTACAACTCTTGGCCGAAATGTTTTATGGTTTTTGGTTTGTTCTTGTTGAATTATGGATGGTTAGATTGATTAAAGTTGTACAAGGTATGAAATAAAATGTTGATTTTGAGGGGGGGTGTGTGTTTGGTGTGTTTTTCCTTGTAGCCGAATTATTGGAAGATTAATTTCATGAAGATGGTAAGTTGAAAATGGTTTTTGGCAGAAGTTTTTGATAAAGAAGGGGTTAATGGTTAATGATATGATAAAATTTAAATGTTTAATGCGTAAAGAGTGATATTTTGTTTAGTAAAATGTATGTTTAAGTTAAGAGCTAAATAAAATATGATTTTGTTAAGTGTGATTTAATTATTAGGTTAAAAATTAAAGTAAATTGAAAGTCATATAATAAAAGAAATAGGCAGAAGTAAAATGAGATGTTATGAGTAATTGGATGTGGAGATAATTTTGAAACTTTAATAAGGTTTTAAAAAAAAAACAAAAATGTGGAAGAGTCATAATATAATAGAACCTGCTGTTTCTGTTTTTGTTTAAAACAAAAGCTATATATATTTACGAAATGAATATTTGTTACATAAAAATAATAAAAATAATATATATATATATATATAACGAATTTTTATAGCAAATAAGATTTATAGTATTAAACTTTGTACATATAAATTATGGTTATTAGATAAATACATAGGATGCTAAATTTAATTAAGATTAAAATGCATTTAAACAAAACATAGAAGATGTTCTTAAAATTTCAATCTACGTTGATATATGAAGTTTGATTATTTTGGTTAAATGCTCGATTAAATTAATTAACTTCATTTGGAATACTAATTTATGACAAAGCCTTAGGAAATGATTTCAAAGAAGACTATTTGATGATAATTGGTTTTAAGAATGGGGAATTTAAGGATGTTTAAGTATATAATATATTTTAATGTTGAAAGAAATCATATATTTATAACAGAGTTACTGTTTTAATCAGTAATTATTTTAAAGCGGATTTATGAATCAAGCTTTTTGAAAAAAATTTATAATTTTAAATAGTGATTTAAAACATTTAAACTAGTAACTGTTTTATTCTTTTATTTTGACAATAAGGAGCTTCGTAATATAAGTACTAGTGGGGTTTGATTTAAATCATAATAAGTCGCTGATGAAATAATAGGTTAATAAGTTATTAACTGTTACAATATGAAATCATGATTAAACAATAGCTTCATGAGGGGATATTAATCTGATAGATTAGGATAATGAAATTTCGTTTGATAACCGGTTAATATTAATTATTATTATTGAGTTTTAAAAATAATAATACATAAATATTATGATGGGATTTTAATAAGGTTTTTGTTATTATAAATAAAATAGTTTTGTTTTAGGCTATGATTATGTGAATCAAATGAAGTTGCACAGAGTTTTATATAATAAAGTTTCTGTGGTATTAATTTATTTAATAATTAGTAGAAAGAATAATAAGAATGTTAAAAGTGAATTTATGGAAATAATTATAGAATCAACTTTAGATAATTATGTAATTCTTTATTTACGATATGATAGGATGTACATTATATGATTAAATGATTTAAAAATGAAATAAGTTATTATTAAAATGAATTAAGAATGCTAGTGATTTACGCTGTAAGTAGAAATATAGGAAGAATAAAAGATGAATTTAATTACTAATAAAAGATTAATATTGATTGTGAAATAGGTAAATCAGTGGAAAATATTCACGAATCACCGAAGGATATTAATAAAGGGAAAGACATACCAGGTTTGTGCTAGAATGTTTAAGTCCTCGATCATTAAATGATCAAAGAGGCAAAGGTTTGATAATGCAATAGCATTACAACAATTTAATTTAATTATGCATTTTATATATATCATGAACATAAAGCATTTAACATAAACACGACATAGCATTACATGGTGACATAAGGAGAAAATAAATATGATGTGATATAAGAAAAAGGCTATCTGATTATGCTGGGCGCAATGATATAAATTCCTACGAGAATAAAATAATATATTATCATGAAATAAAAGAAATGGAATTTTAATTAAATGAGCTCATTTGTTTAGAATTAAGTTATGGTATAATGAAAGACCCAATAAATGCGCATTAAATAATATGATGAACAAGTAATAAGAGGGAGAATGCATAGCATAAATGCATTTCCATTAATACGCATTGTTCATATTTCATGACATACGACATATGATAATGTGAATCTATGATATGATTAAATAAATCAACTGCTCTTGAATATTTATTCTGATTGAAATTTTATCCTAGTCATGCTAAATAATAGATACCTTTATGATATGTTACAACAATGAAATATGCTTGTTGTTTGACATGTTTGATATAATGAATTCATTTTGTGAAATATAAATGCTTTACATTTTAACTAGCACCACTGAGTTTATTATCAACGTTTGTCAATTGATAAACGCAGGACCAAACAAAGTTGCAGAAATGGAACCTCAATAAAGTAGCTAGACATATCAATATTTTGTTGGTAAATGGTTTAAGTATTCCTTTAGACTTCTATCGTTATAAATTATCGTGCAACTATTTAAATAAGGTACTCTGACAATCAAGTAAGTATGTTGGGTAGAATTAAAGAAACGTAAAATATGAATGCGTGTATGTTATAACTTTAATGACATAAATATGATGTTACATATGGAATAATAAATGATTTGAATTAATATGAGTTTGCATGCTAGTACTATGAATATATATTTATATTTTAACAAAAAAAAATTTGTACATAATGTATGGAATCCTTTGTGGAGTAATTGTTGACTTTCTTGGTTAGGAAGTTAATAATCATTCTACGGGAGCGTGTTACGCAGCCGAAAGACATGACAATACTTGTCAGAAGATTTTTTTTTACATGGACAACTATATGTTGCATTATTAAGAGAGATTTGAAGCTCAACAACAAAGGTGTTAGTCAAAAAAGATGATCTAAAAAGAAGAAACCAACATACATAAAAAATATAGTCTACAAAGAGGTCTTGCTATCAAATAAATAAATAAATATTTGCTCTTAATTTTTTGTAAATGAATGGATGAAAACATTATATAAATAATATTTTAAATAAGTACATAATATTTTAATGTCAAATATTAATTTAAAATTATATAAAATATTATAATGATAAAAAATTTGAAAAATAAAATATAAAATTATTACAAAATGACGGATCAAAAAAACATGTTAACATGCAATCCACGTTATGAAACTCTAATTTTATATACTTCTTGTATATCAATTATATAATTTTAATAAACCTTATATATATCAGAAATTACAATATATTGTAAATACTTGTATCTTTGATATTTTAACTCATAAAAAATATAGTTCTATAAATTTTTGTATACATATTGTATACTTCTTATATCCGAATTGTATACTATTTATATACAGACATGCTTTCAAAAATGTTTAAATTATGATTTTTAATATGGTTTTTAACAAAAAATACAATAAAATATTTCAAAAATTATGAAAATAAAAAATACATTTTTTTCAAAAATGCAGAATTAAAAAAGTTATTTTATAAAATATGAACTTTTTAAAAAAGGTATTATATACGTATAATTTATGTAATAAATATTGAAAAAAATTTGAAACGTATATTGAGTATTTGAAACTAAAAATGTAAATTATAATTTTTTAAATATTAATTTAAAATAACATACTTTTATATTTTAATAATTTTTAATTTTAAAATATATTTTTATAGAAAATAATATATTACATATTAAAAAATAAAAAGTTAAAGAATACTAAAAATGAATAAACTGTAAAATATTTTTTATTATTAAAAAATAAAAATATTTTTTATTTTGTAAAAAGTATTATTATGAAAAATAAAAAATAATAGATCTAAAAAAATTTATTATTAAAATGAAATTTTAAAAAAAGTTTCACATATTTTTTTATGAATTTATAATATATTAATAATTTGATGAGATCATTTAAATTATATTTATTTTAGATAGTTATATTTAAATAAAATTTTATTTGCTTTTTAAAATTTCATGAAATATTCATTTAATATTTTTATGTTTATCATCATATGACATTTATTAAAAATCTAGAATTTTTGACAAAGAAAGTAAGTTGGTAAAGTTAAAAAAATTTATTTTGCAAGTGATGCTTTTAAGAAATTTCCAACTTATCAATTTTTTATAATCATCAAAATCAAAATGTAAATTCAACACAATCAATGTGTGTTTAAAAACTTTAGATAAGATTTTTAGCTTATTTTTTAACTTTTAAGTTTAAATTATTAGTGCTCATAGTATTTGAAATAAACACATTTGATTTATTTTATAATTTATATGTAAGTTTCACAAACTTATAAGTTTAAACATGAAAATTTTAGAGAAATACAAAAAATCAAAATATTTATAAAAGTGCAAAAAAAAAAAAAGTTGGACTTGTTTTAAAAATAGAGAAGGTGGTTAGAGAAATATAATATTATGAAACAAATAGAGAAGGGAAACCATCTCTACCTCTTACATTTCTTATTCTTTCAAAATCATTATAAATAAAGAATGATGGTTAATTAAAATGAAACTTACATAATTATCCCATCGATTATGACAAATACACTCTATTTTATAGGATTAGTTTTATTTCATATTTTTTCTATATTAGTAAGGAAATGATTCATCAATAAAATTGTATTATTAATCATTTCTTTCTCATTTTTCAAATTCCTAGTCATGTTTTGAGTTTGTAGTTGAACTTTACAACATACTACAATGATTATCTTCTTATATAGGAAGTTATTCTTCCCTTATCTATCCTCATTTTTAATATTTTTTTTTATTTTATTTTGAAAAAAACTATTTAATAAGATGCTTATGTAAATTTTTTAATGTTTGATTTTTGAAAATAGGTACGTGAAACATATATCAAATATCTATTGTACTTAAAATGAAATTTTCATTAGAAATGACCATTTAGATATGGTAATTTAAAATCATTTCAAAAATTTCATTACATGAATGATTAAACTCATTTTATTAAATAAGCTTCATGTATATTTACATGATTACTTTGAAAATTTTCACTATGATCACATTCATATGAAAACAACTATTGAAATTATACTCTTTTGTTTTTGTACTTGTTGATTCTATTTAGAAAACTTCATGCATAGTTGTAAGGAAGAAAAAGAAAAAGCTCACTATATAATCTGATACCCAACAAATATCCTTTTATACTTCTCATGGATTACTTTCCAAAATTATCGATTTATATCTAAAATTATCTCTAAATAATCAAAGTGTCCATCGCAAAATACATACCGAGCCCCTTACCTTTATACGTAGAAAATTCTCCCCCGAAAGTTGCTGCATGAGAAGTGATCCATCAAGGCGATGGGGAAGGTCGTGAGTTACGCTTCTTTGCAACAACTTTTGCGATCCATGAGGAAACCAATCCCCTAATTATATACATCTCTTAATTCCTCTGCCTTCTTTTTAACACTCATACAACTAAGTTAGATTTTTGCATACTCGCCCATACTATGGCTCTCTCTAAGGCTGGTTTAAACACAGATGTCTCTGTCCATTGTACTTTTGCCTCTCGATATGTTCGAACTTGTCTTCCCAGGTTAATTTCTTCCCGCTTTCTCATTTTAATTTAGCATCTCTTTATTTAAAACTCACTCTCTGCTCACACACTTATATGGTGTAAGAAGGCCGATCCTGCTACGTTTGGTTGTCACTACATTTATTGTTCACAAAGAAATGCATTGGGTGTATAATTCAGAACCCTTGTTAGTAAAATCTAAAAACTCGCATGCTTACAAACAGAAGAAACCCAATTGAAAAGCTGTTTTTTAATCTTTTCAGGTTCAAGATGCCAGAGAATTCTATCCCTAAAGAAGCAGCTTACCAGATCATTAACGATGAGCTAATGCTGGATGGAAATCCAAGGCTTAATCTTGCTTCATTTGTCACAACTTGGATGGAACCTGAATGTGATAAGCTTATCATGGCTTCTGTTAACAAGAACTACGTCGACATGGATGAGTATCCTGTCACCACTGAATTACAGGTTGGTCTTTCACCCTCTTCCAACATATATATATTTAAGATTTCTTTTCATGATTGGTTTCGGGTTTGAATCTAGCATGAATCGATGTTTATATTTAGATGAAGAAATTTATATTTTGAATTTTATTTATGTACAGAATCGATGTGTTAACATGATAGCACATCTTTTTCATGCACCCCTGGGAGAATCAGAGACTGCCGTGGGCGTAGGGACGGTTGGATCTTCGGAGGCAATAATGCTTGCTGGCTTAGCTTTCAAGAGAAAATGGCAGAATAAGAGAAAAGCTGAAGGAAAACCCTACGATAAGCCCAACATTGTCACTGGTGCCAATGTTCAGGTACTAGTGGTAAACTTGGATTGACTAAATCAATTCATCAATCATGTAAAATTATATTTATACAATCATATATTATTGATCTGTCACATAAAATCATGTACCATGCAATTATATACACAAAATTATGTACCATGTAAAATTAAAAACTAACATAGACTTATAATATGATGGAATGATATGTCAGATCTTATTCGATAAATTAAGCCCATAAAAAATAATTCTTCCACTACGATGAAGGTGTGTTGGGAGAAATTTG
Source organism: Dalechampia spathulata (assembly GCA_948192965.1). Classification (NCBI taxonomy): domain Eukaryota; kingdom Viridiplantae; phylum Streptophyta; class Magnoliopsida; order Malpighiales; family Euphorbiaceae; genus Dalechampia; species Dalechampia spathulata. The sequence goes on along the minus strand of CANYBF011447437.1, from coordinate 1,864 downwards.
CAAGGTATTTCGAGGTGGAGCTGAAAGAGGTGAAGCTAAGGGAAGATTACTACGTGATGGATCCTGAAAAGGCAGTGGAAATGGTAGATGAAAACACAATATGCGTAGCTGCTATTCTTGGTTCTACTTTGAATGGCGAATTTGAAGATGTAAAGCGATTGAATGATCTTCTGCTGGAGAAGAACAACGAAACTGGGTATTACATATACTCCTTTTGCTCTTTCTTTCTGCAAATATATGTGCATGTAGGCCAATATATGCGGGTCAGATTTCAAACATATATCATAAAAGTATGGCCGGTAAAGGATAAGTATAATTTCTTAAACGCCATGGATCCGAATCAAACCATATGAGATATTTGTTAACGCAGATGGGATACTCCAATCCATGTAGATGCAGCGAGCGGTGGGTTTATTGCACCGTTTATATACCCAGATCTTGAGTGGGATTTTCGATTGCCTCTAGTAAAGAGCATTAATGTTAGTGGGCATAAATATGGACTTGTTTATGCTGGGATTGGCTGGGTCATTTGGAGAAGCAAAGAGGACTTGCCTGAAGAACTCATCTTTCACATCAACTACCTTGGCGCTGATCAGCCTACTTTCACCCTCAATTTCTCCAAAGGTACTTGATTCATTTCAATCCCAGTTTGATCATTAATCATTGGTTGATTAAGTATAAGCTATAATTAAATCTTGTATTCTGTAATCATTTCAGGTTCTAGTCAAGTTATTGCTCAATACTATCAACTCATTCGTTTGGGTTTTGAGGTAATTTCCTATGAACAGTTTACATGCTTAAAATAAATTAGTTTTAGCATTGCAATCTGCATTTGAATATTTAAGATTAAATTTGACAGGGCTACAAAAATGTGATGGAGAACTGTAGAGACAACATGTTAGTACTGAAAGAAGGGTTGGAGAAAACAGAACGTTTCAACATCATATCTAAGGACATTGGAGTGCCGTTGGTGGCATTTTCTCTCAAGGACAATAGCCATCACAATGAGTTTGAGCTTACCGATTTACTAAGGCGATACGGGTGGATCATTCCCGCCTACACAATGCCCCCCGATGCTCAACATGTCACCGTGCTTCGAGTCGTGATCAGAGAAGACTTCTCGCGCACTCTTGCCAATCGCCTACTCCACGACATTAATAAAGTTCTACATGAGCTTGATGCATTGCCCTCAAAAAGCGAGACTAGAGTTTCACATGGAGATGATGGTAAAGTTGTTGTCAAGAAAACTGCCATAGAGACTCAAAGGGAGGTAACTATGGTTTGGAGGAAGTTTGTCATGGAAAGGAAGAAGATGAATGGTGTTTGTTGAAAGCTTTCTTCGTGCCCACAAGGCTTCAACACCCATCCAGCTAGCCTAGCAATGGGCTAAATACGAGTCGCCATTGCTTTCCACCAAAATTTTTAAATAAGTGAAACATATACATAGATTTAATCCATAATATTATTGAATTTACTTTCTTTCTTTTAATTCATTCAGATAAATGTTAGTGCATTTTGGTACAATTCTGAATAATCACTGCTCCATTTATTTTATGAATAAATGAATTTTATTTCAAGTATTTTTATGCTTAGGCTATGTTTGGCATTAGATTTTCAATTAGATGTTAGATTAGCTTTTCGATTAGCTGTAGCTGTTAGCTGTTAGATTAGTTTTTAAACTAGTTGTTAGATTAGCTGTTACACTTGAATGTTTGGTATCATTTTTAACTTTTGAATTAGCTGTTAGAATATGAAATTACCAAAAGGGTATTATATATAAAAATATAACTTATTTGAGAATGAAAAATAATTAAAAGATTAGTAGTAGTAGTAGTAGTAATAGTAGTAATAATAATAATAACAA
>CANYBF011447391.1:0-10256 GCA_948192965.1 Dalechampia spathulata | reverse complement strand
GAATACAAATAGATTTGAAAATCCCGAACCCATACTCTGAAGAAACTAAGGTCGTTTTCAACTCTGGAAAACCTAAGTTTTATTTCCTAGTTTTCAAATTAATTCAATTGGATTAATAGAAACAAACTAGGTGGCGACTCCCACATCCACACTCTGCTTTCTCAAAAGTTAAAACCTGTAAAAGCGGAAACGAAAAACGGACAAAGCTCACAATAAGACACTCTCTTAAGGATAGGTTAGCATAGGCAAAGGTTATAATAATCTAACCATCTTCTATCTTACCACTTTATCTTGTTGGTAAACTAAGCATGTCTTCATATAGGCTTTCACATCTTCTTCCATCTTTAGCTAATAGTATTGTTAAGATAATAACATAAAAGTTTGATGCCATCCTGGATATTCTATTCATAGTGTGTCATGGCATTCAAGCAGTAGTGTCTTTCTCAAATTTCCCGATCAAGGTACATAGTGATGATCCAACCTCGACATCAATAATTCATCCTCCATCAATGCTATAGCTTGAGGGTCATTGGTCAAACCCTCCTTTATCTAATCTCAATAAAAGAAGTCTAAACCTGACTGAAAGATAGATACATAAGTTACTTTATATCCATAAACTCTACTTTCCTGCTTAATGCAACAACAACCTGATTAGTCATCCCAAAATGAAAGTCAAATTTCATTAAAAGTTCCTACTATCTAGCTTGTTTCAATGTAAGCTTTGGTTGTGTCAAAAAGTGGCTCGCTGCTATGTTGTCAATGTTTGCTAAAAACTTGGTGTCTAATAAATATTGATGCTAAATTTGTAAATAGTGGACCACCCCTAGTAGTTCCTTCTTATAGGCATAATATCTCCTTTCAGCACCATTCAACTTGTGACTCTAAAAAGAAATGGGATGTCAACCTAGCATCAAAAATCTTCACAAGGAAAAATCAAAGGCACCTGTTTAGACTTTGAAGGGTTTCAACATATCGGGTAAGTGTAACCTTATCTTCCAATCACAAATTACCTTCACCTTATCTTGATCCATCTGGATGTGACCCTACTTAATCATATGACCTAATAACTTATTCTTGGTCTGTTTAAAAGCACATTTCTCTTTCTTAGCATAAATTTGGTTCTCCTGTTGGTTCTCCTATTGGTTCTCTTATAGCTTCTCAAACACTAGTCATAAATGTTCATGATGCTCCTCTAAGGTGGTGCTATAGATCATAATATCATCCAAATACACCACCACAAACTTATCTAAGTACTCGTGGAACACTTGGTTCATTAAGGTATACAAATTAGCAAGAACATTTGTTAGTCCAAAAGGAATAACAAGGATTTTAAATGCACCATACTAAGTCATAGAGGTAGTCTAGTTTTATTAAGTACTTAGTCTATCTAATTAGTTGAACACATTAGTGATCAGTGGAATGGGCTACTTATTTTTCACTGTGACCTTATTGAGAGCTTGGGTAATCCATACAAAGCCACAAATTCCCATCTTGCTTCTTCTCAAAAGGAACTAGAACAACAAAGAAAACTTTTACAGTGCGAATAAACCTAGCCTTCAATAGTTTATCCAATTGCTTTCTCAACTCAACCAATTCATATGGGGCCATATGATAGGGAACTCTTACGGGAGGCTTCATTCTCTAAACAAGCTCTATGGTATGATAAATGTCATGTCAAGGAGGTAAACCTTTAACCAAATTCTTCAACATCATATCTTTAAACTCAGTAACCACCTCCTTGATCAATGAAGGGCACTACAATGTATCCTCTTTCTTATGTAACATTAGGACTACTACATAGGTTAGCTCCCTTTTATCACCCCCTTCTTTAACTACAAGTTTGAAAGCACCTTCTTTTAATAAATAGGGCTCATCATCATGAGGATCACACATGGTCTATCTCCCATCAATAGTAGGCAGTTTGTATTGGTTTATGAAAATATGTTTAGTAGTGGAAGATATAATTTAAAACTTTTAAAACATATGATTTCATCAGATGTAGCAATTCTATTCATAGAACACATCAATTATAAAAAAGATTATCAAAGAAAAAAACTTACGTTTATGCAAATATCCTCCTTTATTGTCCTTTTGAAAAGTTATAACAAACTTTTCAATCCCTAAGGTAGAGGATAGCCAAACTATCCACACAAGCAATAAGAATGAATAGCAATCAATATTACTTGTTTTGTTTAGAGACTAGTAAAACAAAATAAAAAGGGAGTGGATGAAGAATAAGAAGTAAATTCAGTTTCTCTTCTTAATCTTCTATTAAAAGCCAAACTATTTTGAAATAATAGAGGAAGGAGGCTACCAAATTGCTTCTATTTTTTTTCTCAAAAAAGTCAGACTCACCAAAAAAACCTAATTAGGTTTAGGGTTTAATAAGTTAAGTCATGTGCATGTCACATGCTTCTAGCATGTGACTTACATGTAATTAACTTAAATCTTTTTTCCATAAGCACATGACAATCATGTGCACTTCCTTTTAATTCATCATACATGAATAAGTTATGTGACAATCATATATTGACTATTATTTAATTTAATTCCGTCCAAATCCATACATGATATGCATATTGTGCATGTCATCTTAAATCACTTGTATCTTGAGTTATACTCATCAGATCTCAGTGATCTTGGTATCAAATTGAAGCTCTTTTCATGATCTTTCAAATAAAAATGAAAATATAGGTTATCTAATAACCATAAAACATTGTTTCATCAACATCCATTCATGATTATCATTCATTTTACTTTTAGTGTGCGACCTTTTGGGTTCTTGACATGTTGGTAACATATCAACATATTACTAAACTTTATTCAATAACATCATATGTAAATCAAGAGCAGTGTCTAGTCATACATCATGACTACTTAAATGTCAAGAGGTCATTAGTTTGACTGCAACTCTACTATATCAGATTCCATGCAATAAACTCCTTTCACCATCCATTATCTCATTTAGGTTTAAGTATGGATTAATGTCAACTCAATGCATAATCAAGTGTGTTAGATCATGCCTTAAATTTGATGTTTCATGTATGATAATCTTTATTCCCAAAATACCCTTATGAAACTTATTCATTAATAGACATTCTACTCTGGCTAGAGATTGCTGAATAAAGAATATTACATGAATCAATGAGATAAAACCCCCACATTTAATCTGGGGTGGTGAATCCTTTATTGATAAATAAATATCTTCAACTAATTCATACTATATCCAACCTCCAAGTTATGAATGCCTTCTATGGAGGAATAAAATGTAGGAGTCAAAACATTGCAATTCATAATTAAGATAACCTTGTTATCTCAAGTCTTAAAGATACTTACACTACTGATATGAGTTAGAAATCTATCTTTCAAGTCCAAGGTCCTAACTCTACCTTTATCGTAGAATTTGCTATTGTATCTTGTTCATAACTCTTCCAAACAACCACACCATCATTCATCATGAACACGTAACCGGATTAAGATTTGTAATCATCTTTATTCGATTAAAAACTGGCATATGCATACCCAATTAATTGCAAATCCCCTTCTACAAATACTAAGAACATATCCTTAGTTCTTCTCAAGTATTTTAGGATATTCTTGGTGACTGACTAGTGTTCCTCTCTAGAACTTGATTGGAACTTACTTGTGGCACTTAAAGAGAATGCCACATCTGGTCTAGTACATAACGTAACATACATGATGGATCTAATTCTTAATGCATATGGAATCTTAGTCATGCGATCATTCTCATTTTGGGTCTTAAAACACCATGGTTTAGAAGGATGTTTCCCATGAACTATGGGAATAAAACCCTTCTTTGAAAGATCTATACTAAACCTCTTTAGTACCTTGTCTATGTAAGTAAACTATGAAAGACCAATAAGCCTTCTTAATCTATCCCTACAGATCCTTATACCTAAAATATTAGTAGCTTCTTCAAGGTCTTTCATGGAGAATTGTTTGGATAACCAAACTTTAACACTTTGTAAAAATGAAACATTATTTCCAATAAGTAATATGTCATGTACATATAACACAAGGAAAGAAATTGCACTCCCACTATTCTTCTTGTAAACACATGGTTCATTAATGTTTTTAATGTTTCCAATGAGTAATATGTCTTTAACTGCTTCATCAAAATGAATGTTTAAGCTCCTTGATGCTTGCTTCAATCTTTAAATGAATCTTTGAAGTTTGTATACCTTATTCTTATCATTGGATATGAAACCATTAGATTGTGCCATTTACACCTTCTCAAGCAGATTTCCATTAAGGAAAGCTCTCTTGACATCCATTTGCCCTATCTCATAATCATAATAAGCAGCAATAACAAGTAAGATTCTTATGGATTTAAGTATAGCTATTGGTGAGAAAGTTTTATCATAATCAATTCCTTGTTTCTGACGATAACCCTTTGCCACCAAGCGAGCTTTATAAGTAACCATATTACCATCCATGTCTATCTTCTTTTTAAAGACCCACTTGCATCCAATGGGCTTAATCCTATCAGGTGGATCAACCAGAGTCCACACTTAGTTCTCTGATATATAATCCATTTCAGACTTCATAGCCTTTAACCATAAGTCATATTCTAAATTTTTCAAAACTTCATCATAGTTTGTGGGCTCATCATTCTCAACTAATAAGACTTCCTTATTCTCATAAAGAAAAAATCCATACCTCTCAAGCATAGTTCTTATTCTTGTTAAGTGTCTAGGAGCTTGTGTTCCCATAGGTTCTGATTCTACATCAGTAAGATCAATCGGTTGATCTGCTTTACTCCCATTGTCTCCTTTTAGAAGAAATTCTTTCTCTAAGAAAATAACATACTTTGAAACAATGACTTTTTGTTCAAAACATAGGAAGGACAACCCCATACCTTCGAATAAGATAAGACAGGTTTCTTGTTATACCAAATCTCACATGGTGTAACCTCAACCGACTTAGATGGAACTCTATTCAAAACATGAACAACAGTCTCCAGTGCATAACCCCAAAATGATTTGGGTAATTCTGAAAGGCTCATCATGGACCTAACTATATCTAATAAAGTTTGATTCCTCCTTTCTGATACACCATTATGTTAAGATATATAAGAAGGTTCACATTGAGATAAAATTGTATTATCTTTGAGATATTAAGAAACTCTCAGCTTAGGTATTCACCACGTTGATCAGAATGAAGAGTTTTAACAGTCTTGCCAAGTTGTTTCTCTACTTCATTTCTAAATTCTTTGAACTTATCAAAGGCTTTAGATTTATGCTTTATTAAGTACAAACATCTATATCTAGAATAGTCATCTATTATTGTAATGAATTAGCTATATCCACCCCTGATATGTACAAACATAGGGCCACATAGATATGAATGTATGAGTTCTAGTACATCTTTAGCTCTTTCACCTTTTCCTTTTAAAGATGATTTTATCATCTTTCCTAATAAACAAGATTGACATGTTTCATAAGACACAATTAAATGAACCTTAGTTGCCTAATTTGTGCAACTTAGACATGCGAGTGCTGTTTATATAGCCAAGATGACAATGCCATGGAAAGAGTGGATTAAGAGTATCAACTTTGATTCTCTTAGTTTGAACATTGCAAATGAGGTTTGAATTATTCAATATATATGTTCCATTCTCAATATTTGCAGAATAGTAGAACATACCATCTTTAAACATTGAATAACCATTATTATTAGAGGAAAAATTGAATCCTCATTCAACAAGACAAGATACTGAAATAAGGTTCTACTTTAAACTTTGAATAAAATAACAATCATTGAGTTCTAGTTTTAAACCAGAAGCTAAATGCAAAATATAAGTTCCTACTTCTAATGTAGTAACTCATGCTCCATTAGCAACCCTGATAGCTGCATCGTTCTTATTTAGCCTTCTCCTGCTAACTAGCCCTTGCAAATTATAACAAATATGAGGTGCACAGCTGGTATCCAATACCCAACTCTTGTTATTAGAAATAGCATTAAAGTTAACCTCAATCATAAATATACATAAAGAAGAAGTAGGATTCTTCTTTACCAGCACTAGGTAGTCCTTGTAGTTTCTCTTCCAATGCCCTTCCTTATTGCAATGGAAACAAATACCCCTGGAGGGTTTTTTTGCAGCCTTTTTCTTACCTACACCACCTTGAGTTTTTAAGGTTGACTTCTTGCCCTTGAAAAGTGACATTAAGAGCTCATATCTCTGAGTCAGTACTTTTTCTTTAAAAAGCAATCTTAGATAAGTAGCCATAGCATGAGAGTTCAAAGTCTCGTATTGCTTTTGGAGATCATTCTCTATAGCTTCGAGCATAGTACTGTTGACCATCTTATCCTCTAGCTTAAACTTATTGTAAGCATCTTTGACTTCATCATAAGAGTTAACTATTAGTGTATGCTCTAGAGCATCATGTTTTATTGCAATTAATTGAATGATTTATCAATAAAAGGCATTATTCATTATTATTCATTTTGCTTGAAAGACTATCAACTAGATAATGAATTCCAAGATATTGGAACAATATAAAGGTATTCATAAAGAATTTATGAAATAAGATTCTTATTGTATGCAAATGTTCAATATCTAAATTATCCCTGATTAATGTACTGGTAAGAATGGATATTATTCATGCAGTTAAGATCAGCATATGTTATACTTCCTTAAGGGATGATTCTCATTCATCATGAAAAGAGTTGTCTAAAGTGAACATATGGATGAGCAGTAGGGGACTAACTCATTGGAGGCCTTGCTAGTGAGATTTCATATGGATAATTTATCTATATCTATGAAACATATGATTGCTTCTATGATGACAGTAGTTTTGTTCACTACTTCACTGCAAGTATATAGATTGCTGTAGTAAGATATCGATCCCATGAGGATTTAGTGATTTGTCCACCACTACTTAGATTTTTCATTTGTTTAGGCAAGAATAAGAGGTTGGTGTTTTAGAAGTAGATAGTTGCAAAGACATACAAGTAGAAAGATAAAAATGGATTTGAACTAAAGAGTAAAATAGTTCATATGAAACATAGGACTTGAAATCATCATCACCAAGTTAGGATAACCATACATGTGCTTATTACTACCCAAGATATCCCACATCATCAAATTCCCTCTCTCGAGGTGAAATCAACTAAACCTCACTCTAATCTTAAGAATTTCTTAGTCACAGTCAAGGTCCTCCAATTAGGGAGACTATCTAGCAATCATACAGGGATTAGAGACATGAAGATCTCTCTCACATACTACACTAACCAGAATGAGTAAGCTTCCCACGATCCAACTCTCGCTGCAATCACAAAGCTTAAGTTATTAATTAGAAAACTAACCTTTAGATTTGAACATCTTGCAATGAACAAGCATTCTATAATCAAACTCTCGTTGTAATTATACAGCAGAGGTTTGTTCTTAAAATAAAACTTTAGATTTAAACATTCATAGCAATATTAACAAGCACAAACATAACAGTTATCCCAAAAGGGATTTAGAAATCAAATCCTACATAAAGTACTTAGCCACTCATGGCTGAGAAAGATGATACAAGAAGAAAATGAAGAACAAAGAAGAACACTATACAAAATTGCTAGAAAGATCCAGAAGCTGCTGGTGTAGATGGTGAATGCTTTATCCCTAGATGCCATCCTCTTTTTATGCTTTGACTGGGGGTCCTCTAGCTTTAACTCCAATTTGTTTGCATTTTTGCCTATCTTGTTGATTTCTTTGCCCATGAGGTCTCCATTAAAGCTTTTTATCTTTTTCCCCCCCATGGATCCCTTTGCCTCCCTCAATCTTCTGCAGATTTTGTACTTTAAATGGCTCATAATTGAGAAGTCACAATCGTGACTTTGCAAGTCATGATCGTGACTTGCTTGCTTGAATGTGCTCGAGATTCAATCCTTCTGTCACAATCATGACTTTGAATGTCATGATCGTGACTTAACTTGGTTTGGCTCTACTCCTCTTGGCTTAGCTTCTGTCATGATTATGACTTTGAATGTCACGATTGTGACTTGCTTGGAGGTGTCTTCCTTGCATTCTTTCTATCACGATCATGACTTTGAATGTCACGATCGTGACTTAACTTGAAATGCTCCAAAACTCTTCACTTCTCTTTGGTTGCTTCCTTATTGCTACACACATTAACAAAATCATCAAATTCTACTAATTCAAAGCAGAAACATAACAATTGGAACATTAAAACTAACTAAAACTGCTAGAACAATCACGCAAATTGACACACACCAACATTCCCACACTTAAACTTTTGCTTATCCCCAAGCAAAGATATACATAACAAAGAATTTTTTAATACTTAATCTATGGCAATTTACATTTCCTAAAAGTAAACATTATTAACTGTCATCACCCATCTTATATAGTTCCTTATAAACCTAGTAAGCCCCTGAGTAATGAGAAGGTATAAATGTTTAACTTAGACAATTAAACTTGAACATTCATATAGTTGCACTAGCCAACATAACATAAATCCATGATTGATACCAAACTTGAAGTGTGAGTGATCTAATTTGCTTTGTGTTTTGAGGATCATAAGGTTTTATTTATTTTATTTCCTTTTTTTATTTTTTATTTCTCTTATGGCTCTTGTTTAAGAGGTAGGTCTTTCTCGTTGAATACCCTACGCTTTTGGCGATGGTACTTGGTTACTTGACATACTACCTACACTCGAATGGCTACTAGTGCTATTCTTACCACCAAGGCTAGTTTTAGGTACCCTTGATGACAGTGTAACGATTAGCTCTTTACCTTTGGGCTTTTTATTTTACTTTTTTTAAAAAATTTCTTTAGTCCTTTCCTCTACTTATTATAAATCATCACATTCGCATCTTAGCATTTTTCACAAATTTATGCTCTTTCCTCCACTTAGACAATTAAGCTTGAACATTCATATAGTTGCACTAGCCAACATAACACAAATCCATAATTGACACCAAACTTGAAGTGTGACTGATCTAATTTGCTTTGTGTTTTGAGGATTATAAGGTTTTATTTATTTTATTTCGTTTTTTATTTCTCTTATGGCTCTTGTTTGAGAGGTAGGTCTTTCTCGTCAAATACCCCATGCTTTTGGAGATGGTACCTGGTTACTTGACATACTACCTACACTCAAATGGCTATTAGTGCTATTCTTGCCACCAAGGCTAGTTTTGGCTACTAGTGCTATTCTTACAATGGAATGATTAGCTCTTTACCTTTGGGCTTTTTATTTTACTTTTTTTTATTTCCTTAGTCCTTTCCTCCACTTGTTATAAATCATCACATTCACATCTTAGCATTTTTCATAAATTTATGCTCTTTTCAAGTTAATACATGCTCAATTCCAGGAAAGTGCTCATGCCATATTCAAGCAATGACAATTCAAAACATTCATGTAATCATGCAATAAACTTTAATCAATCAAGCATGCATACAATAATAGACAATAAATAAAGTAAACATTCCCACACCTAGAGAACACAGTGTCCTCAATGTGAGAAAAATACAGAAAACACGTAAAAATAGACATATAAAAGAAGGGGTGGGTTGAGAGTCAGATGCCTGTAGGAGGTGGAGATGATGGTGGAGATTGAGTGGGGGAAGGCACATTGATGCCTAAGAGCTCAAAGAATCGAAGCATTTTTCTTCTTTGATAATGTTGCTCTTGACATATTTCATTGATAGTGGCCTCCACTTGAGTGAGTTGAGCGACATGATTAGCATTGCCTTACTTGATCCTCAATAGTAACTCTTTAATTGTACGCTCTGTTGTAGCTTCAGCTGCCCTTGGACGCTCCTCCTACTCCTCATGTTGTGTCTGTTCCTTAGCATGTATTTGCTCTACAGTATTTATCTATTCTTATTCAAAAGTAGCACCTTCCTCTTCCTCCTAATCTGCATCTGTGGAATCCACATCAAGGTGCCTTTGTTTGACGACCTCACGATCGCCATAGGCTTTGAATTTTGTGCCTCTCTTATAGGTGAGCCTTGCATCCTATAAATACTTGGGAGAAAACTGCTCAGATGGTAACATTGTTAAGCCAGTCATATTGATATCAAAGTATCGATATGGTAATGATCACATGGCCTAGTTGTTACACCCACGTTAGAGACCCTAGGAGTTATACGTAGACACGTATCTAGGGTTGGAATTGCATGTGTCTGTGTGTGTATGATTAGTTATGATTTGCTTATATGACTGACTGAGGTATGTGATGTAATGGAAATGAATGTATGCATTGATGGTTGTATCCTTATGTGC
>CANYBF011447322.1:0-10044 GCA_948192965.1 Dalechampia spathulata | reverse complement strand
TGTTAGGTATAGCTCATATACTGATTAAGGGGCAGATGTCGGAGCGGAGCGGAGAGAGCGAGTGGAGCGTAAACTTGACAATTTATGTTTACCATTTTGTACCTTTGGGTCTTTCATGGGGCTTTTGTATAACTTAATGACCATGAACATAAGCAAGCCTTATACCATTAGAAACTAGACTCAATAAGCTTTAATTAAAGCTATTGCTTGTAATTTTTAGAGTTCATTTAAGTTATCAAATTGTAAAAGGCTTCATACCAAAGTTTCATGCCTGATTCCTACTTGAATGTGACAGTCTAAATGGCATGACGTTTTTGACCATGCAAATAACTTTATAATTTTGTGAGTCTAGTACCTTTGGAAACTAGATTCAAAGAGCTTTCTAATAGTATATCACACGTCTAAAAAATCAAACATTAAGGCAGTCAAAATACAATTACTGGAAACCTCTAACTTTGCTTTTAAGGTTCAGTTTTAGCAAACATATGCATATATCATGCATACCTCTCCCTTTAAGCATCCAAACTTTATATTCACCATTCTAGCACCATATTTCATCATAATTATGTACAATTTAATGGATTACACACTTTGATTGAATTATAGGAGTCAAAATCAAAAAGGTGCAAATTTGGGCAGCAAGTATGCACTTTAACATAACTTCATTTTTTTTACTTTCCATACATATATTTATGATCTTTACTATATTTTATTATTGCCAACACTTTATACACACTTTAAACAACAACTATATCATCATTTACAAGCTACTCAAGTTAGCGTTTAATACAAATTTCATATACCATAATAAAAATTCGATCAGTTAAAACATAACACCAAATTCAACAACTTAACTTCCTTATCCTTTATCATTCAATTAAAATTCTTCTATTTACATACAATCATATCCAACCTTTCATTAACTTAATTCTTTATTAAATAACCAAGAGAGCATACAGGAATAAGAAGAAGACATGCATAGAGTATATAGAACTCAAAAAAAGCATAAAAACTAAATTCTACATATAATTTTACCTTAAGAAGTTTTTTTTTTCCCTAAGTTAGAATGCAAAGAGAAAGAGATGAAGAAGAAATGGAATATGGAATGGAGAAGGAATGAAAAACCAACTTGAATTATTAATTTAAATAATATTAGACTTAATTTTTTTTGACTATATTAAAGCAGTAACCAATCATGTAATGATACATGGTAAGCTAATAGTCATTTACTTATACCAATTTAATTCCTTTTCTTTATAATCATTTTTACATCATATTCACATAAATATCATACATGTCATACATTACATGAATGCATATACATACCATACATAAATTGATTTCCAAAATTACCCTTTTCTTTTCATGAAATGATAATTATGTCCTTAATCACTGCTTAACTAATGATAAATTCTAACTTATGATAAATTCTAACTACTGTTGATTTACATATTTTAACATATACTTTCTTATATAATAACATGTCTAACATGTCAAAACATCACATATCATATATAAATTTCATCATTAAGCTTCACCAAAAGCATTCAACATAAGCATGTCGAACTCACATCCATAATGCATCTTATGCACATTTTCATCACTTTAACCATCTTCTTACTTTCTTTTCATTTCTTTCTCTATAAATTCCATGTCATATGGAATTGCTTCAACTTATATCATTTCATAATATTTTCCTCATCTCAATCATGCACGAATCACTCATTTTTCATTCTTATAGCATAAACATGTCATATATATTTTCTTATGCTTACAACTTTTCTATATATATACTCTCTTTTCCTTTTTAACCTTTCAACTAAATAAATAATGTATGTATATATATAATAATTCACATTAGCACTTTAAGAATATTTAATTCATTAATAATCACCTTTAAATCCATTTTCATTTTATTACCATATAACATGCACAAATCATATTCTTACCTTACCTTTATAAATACATTCATAACTTTAAAAATTTTATATACTTCATGTATTCTCTTACCATGGAATACATGCATATAAATATACTTTGACATTTAACATAATTAATTCATGCTTGCACATCATTATAACATGATCATCAAATATGTATGCATGCATGAATTTAAGGTGCATACAAGGGTGTGACAGGTTAGAAGAGCTTTCCTCATTAAGAGCTTTTTCATCCTCCATTTCCATGAAGCAAAAGCTAGCAACATGCTCTCCAACTAAGCTTTCATCATCCGATTTGCTCTTATCATCCCAAGTAACTTTGAATGCTTTCTTCTTGGATGACTTTGATGTTCTCTTCAATTTAGGACATTCACTTTTTATATGCCCTCTCTTGTTGTATTTGTAACAAATCACTTGACTTTTTCAATGTTGATCTTCTTTTGCTTCAAATGATCTTTTAGAATTTCTTTTAAGCTTCTCCTTCTTTAAAACAAGATCTCTTACTCTTTTAATGAGAAGAGCAATTTCACCTTCAACATCTTCTTCACTTATAGATTCTTCTTTCTCACTTACTTCCTTGATGACTTTGAAAGCAATGTTTTTTCTTTTTTTTCTTTTATCCTCTTTAATGTATTGCCTCAAGGTGATCTCATGAGTAAAGAGCTTTCCTAGAAGCACATTAGTTAAAATAGTAAATAAATCATTAGCCTCCTCAATGGAAGTAACCCTTACTTCCTAATCCTTCTTTAGAAGAATTCTAAGAATCTTGTTATTGATGTCCTCCCTAACATAGATTTTTCCAAACTTCATTAAACCATTGGTAATCACCATGAGCTTATTGTACATCTTCGATATACTCTTATTTTGCCTCATAATGAATAACTCTTACTCATGAGTTAAAAATTAAAGCTTTTTAGTCTTCACTTGATTTATGTCTTTATGATGTATCTTCAAATCATTTCAAATTTGTTTAGCGGTCATGTAATGAGGCACTCTTCCATACTCTTCCATACTAATAATACAATACAACATATTTATAGCATTTTTATTCCTACCATTAGCCTTCTTCTCTTCACTATTCTAATCACTCTTAGGCTTCAATATGGAAATGTCTTCAATTATAGTTGTAGGAGGAACATAATCATTTTCAATTAAATTTCACAAATCAACTTCATCACTCTCTAAAAATATCTCCATTCGATGTTTTCAATAAGAGTAATTTATACCATTAAAGAAAAAGGGTTTTAAATGAGATTAATTCTCTAGATAATATGTTACCATTTGATCTTAACTCTAAGAATGTTAATTCTTAAAAGATAGAGCCTAAGCTCTGATACCAATTCAAAACCCAAGTCGACAACACACAAGTTATAGTAGTTCTACACAATAATTACCTACGTCCACTCTCCTAAGTAGCAACTTATAGTTCCACTAAATTCTTTCAAGATTACATAAATGAATTCTTCAACCAAAAATCCCAACCATAGTGTTTTGTAGGCTAACACTCAAACCTTTACAATAGAGTTCAATCTCACAAGATTATGCTCTCAATTACAATAATAATACCAAATTAATTACTCTCACAAACCTAAAATTAACATATCCTAAAATCAAGAATGAGAGCAACA
Source organism: Dalechampia spathulata (assembly GCA_948192965.1). Taxonomy (NCBI): domain Eukaryota; kingdom Viridiplantae; phylum Streptophyta; class Magnoliopsida; order Malpighiales; family Euphorbiaceae; genus Dalechampia; species Dalechampia spathulata. Next base: position 6,476 of record CANYBF011447322.1, on the reverse strand, counting down.
CAATTTCATGAGCAAATAAAGAGAGATTTATGATTAATGAGTTTAAAGTAACAATTACTTATAAATGCAAAAAAATCAAGTATAAATACTCTTTCTAAGTTTAAATGACCTTTGGAGGTGTAATTATACAAAAACAATCATTTTAGAATGTTTTAAAATAATGCTGAAAAAGCTATTTTCAGTAGGCGTATGACCGTACTTGTAGGTGGTATGACCGTACCATAGCCTAAACTAGTTTGGCACCAATTGGATAGTAGTATTTGTATGCCCGTATGACTAAGTGGTATGCCCATACCAAATCTATTGTCCAACTTAGAAAAACCATATTTTTAGTTCTTTTTGAGCCATAATAAGTCTTGAACATCCTTAATCATATCAAAAATCAAATTTAACATTTTAAAACACTTTATTAATAACATAAACATGGTTTATTAACATTAAAATTAAGATCAAAGAATATAAGGTCCAATATTTTATTTTATATATGTATTTTAAAATAAAAATAAAGATGTGTAATGATTTTTATAAGATGAAGATCATTTCTATTTTGAATTTTTAATTCAATAAATTCTGAATAGATAATGTTAAGAAAGGATAATTATGGTTAGATATGTTTTTAAATAATTACAAACTTTGATGATTTGTTTTTGGAAAATATAAAAGTCTACTCACTTTTCAATTTCCAGGAATACAAATATTTTTAAAATTATTTTTTGGCCCTCTTCTTTATAATTAATTATTGTAATAATGTTTAATTATTGAAATAATAATTAAATATTTTATGAATTTTAATCTTCTAAATTGATAGACAATTCCAATTTCATAAAAAATTAAACAAATTAATTATACTAAAAAATCTAAATTTAAATACATTTTTTGTTATATCATTATTTTAATTATGAATTTTAATTCCTTATGAATCATTTTTGCATTTTCAATATAACTAAATTAAAATATAATATTAATTTAACATTTAAATTATTTTAATAAAGTGGTAAGTAAATTTAACATTTAAATTATAATTTATGATAGTAAAAAAGCAAAGTGTGTTATCACAAGATGAAGAGAATAATTATTAAAATTTAATTATTTATATATTGATTCAAAATTAAAATATTAATTAATAATAATAGTTAAATTAATTATTTAATTTAAAATCTAAAAATAAATTTAATAATATTAACCAATAAAAGTTGCGAAAATAATATATTTATTTAGTTAAAATATTGAATAATATTCGAAACGTTTTTAGTTAATTTTTTTTTGTTTTTTGTTTTTTTTTTGTCAAAAATTCATTGTGGCATTTTCTTTAGTTACTTTTAATAAAATTAAATCCAACTCAATTATTTCAATGGTGATCATGATAACACTCATATCTTATTGACCAACACTCACCTTTAAATTGAAATTCAAGATAGAAATGAGTAAGTTTAGAATAAGGAAGAATAAAAAAACAGGAATTCTATAATATTGTTTACATTTTTTAGTTTCAATTTTATGATGAACCTTTGCAAATTGACAAACTTGATATTAACAACTGTAGAGAAAGCACGTCCTAAACATTGATATCATATTAAATGAGTTAGGTAATGTAACTTCTATTGTCTAATATCATAATGAATTATTTACTTTATTCTGATATGATATCATTGAAGATATGAAGATAGATAACTAAAAATTATAGTACAAGATCAATTATAATCCAGAGATGGAAATAGTAATTAAGACATACAGATTTCTCTCCAATGGCATCAAAATCAGTTATCCATTTTCTATTCTAAAAACTGTAGAAGAGTTTAATTGCCTTACCTGCTTAATTACTCATCGCGGCCAAACTATCTTCCTCCATCCTTATTTGTATGACTACTTCCGATGGTATTTGCTCACAGTACTTCTGTACAGATCATATCATTTTAGTATATTAAATTATTTTAAAATTTTATTTTAAACTTTAAATTTTTTGGTTTGAATAATTTCTTGATATAATATTAGAATTTCTATCATCAAAAAGTGTAGGATTTAATTCATAAGAAATTGTAATTATTAAATAATAAATTTTAGTATAAAATAGTTGTGAGTATATGTATGTTCATGTATTGTACATATATTAAATAATTCCTAAACCTCACTTTGAAACTCAAAATTTGGAATTAAATGATTTATTTCACACCCATAATATTTAATATCAAGCTGAAAAGAAAAATAAAATTCAATTTATCACATTATAATTATATATACTATGCGACCATGTACTGTGAATCTTTAAATACAAGAAAAATCTGGTAATATGAAATAGAAAATAATTAAGATTTGATGCGAGAATTATAACTTTTTAAATTTTTTTATTATAAATATAAAGTATGATTAGCATCTCTAATTAATAAGTTTAGACTTTACATTAAATGATTTTCCCATATTATTGTATTAAAGCTTTTCATGATCATGATGAGGTTGGAAGTATGGGACTTAATCATTCAAATATTTCAACATAAAGCAAAGAACTTCTATATGTTCACATTAAAGAGGGATGTCCATTCTCTTATAGGGATTAGGGATTCTCACATCATCCAATAATTAGAAAACAAAGGTTAAACTACTTAAATTTTATAGGATTTAAAATATATAAATTTTATTAAATATATATACTTTAAAATATTTAATAAATATAGATATTTGATAAATATATTATTTAATTTAAATTATTTATAAGTTTAATAATGATAAATAAAATATAAAATACATAGATATTAAATATTATAAATATTAAAAATAAAATATTTTTAAAATATTATGTAAAAAATAGTATTTTAGATTCTATAAAACAAGTATTTGGATTATGTGATATATTTGATAATATATATATTTTTTATTTTTTATTTTATAAATTAAATAAAATATTTTATCATATATATATTTAAATGATTCAAATAAGATGAATTATGTCATTTGGTAAATAAAATAAAATCATGAACTTGAAAATTTTATTATCAATTCTGATTTTATCAAGAATTCTTCCTTTATTCTCTGTTTGAATTTCCTAAACTTTTTGCTTGAGGTGTTGAATATATATATATATATATATATATATATATATACACTCATATGGACATATTATATATACACATACATACATTATGTGCAGCCTGATCTGCATGTAGACAGTATTTAATTTAGTTTGTACCCTACTCGAGGTTGAATTCAGTGGCTTCTCTTTCCTGGAAAAATTGATCCTGTCTGCCTCTTCTTTCCTCCTCTTATATAATTCTTACCACTCTACTTCCTTCTCTCCTCCATTACCGATCTTTCGCTTTCCACTTCATTCCATATATACTTGCGAACTCTTAACTGTTTCCTCTCTTCCTCACTGACTTATTCTTTGCCGTTAGGTTTTTAACAGAAACATGGCAGTCGATCATCAGCACCAACATCTACACCACCGTGATCATCACCAACAACAGCAGCAGCAGGTTGAATTCAACGACTACTTTCCTTCAATGATGGAGAGATTAGGAGCTGAAGGTTTTATCATGGAATTGTGCAGCGGGTTCAGCCTGTTAATGGATGGCGAGAAAGGATTAATCACGTTCGAAAGCTTGAAAAGGAACAGCGGACTGTTGGGTTTACAAGACATGAAAGACGAGGAGATTGTTTGCATGTTAATGGAAGGCGATTTGGATGGAGATGGGGCCATTAATCAGATGGAATTTTGCATTCTTATGATTAAACTAAGTCCTGGTTTGATGATTTCTCCAAGACAATGGTGGATGGATTTTCAACTGGATGTATAATAAAATAACTAATATATGTCTTTGACATATATATTTGCATATTTCTACCATTATCTTTACCCTTTTCTTCCTCTAACTATTTCATGCCTTTTCTTCTTAATTTCTTTCTTCAGTACTAATGGAACTGTCGTTTGCTACGTCACCTTTACGAAATAATTTATTACAATGACAGTGTTCTTCAAAGAACTAAATCAGTTTCTCACCTCTATATATATCTATTAGTATTTTACTGTAATGATTCAGTATTAAAATCTTTAATGATATAGTATTAATGGCAACACAACGGTGAAGTTGTATGTGATCAGTAAAGTCATTAATGGTGAAATTTAGACATTTTATATATATTTTTTACTCAAAATATATTTATTAATGGTGCAATTCAAAATATATAATTATTTCCCCCCTAGAACTTAATATTGTTGCAGTTCGTGTATCCTTTTTATTGTTAAATTATTATTTTCTGTCTGGTAAAAACCTTCGGCTTTCAGACGTTGGCATCTGTGCAGTTTCTGAGAAGCTACCTAATCGTTAATAGGCACCTCCACCATTATACATATGATGGGTGTGTGTTGCCTGGTCCATTAATTAATTAATTTAGATAATGATGGGTCAAGGAAAGTTAAATGAGGGACATAAGAAAAACCTTTCATTCTTAAGAACATGGTCTTACAATTGGGGGAAGTTGATCATAGTTTAAGGGTAAACTCTTGCATCAATATTCAATAGATTTTAAAGGTTTTGTGGATATAATAAGAAAGGATTATTGACTTTTTCATTTCTTTTATCAACATCATAAACAAATTTTATTAAAAAATTTTATTTATTAAATCAAAAGAAAATAATTCAGATTTAATTATATAATAACCATTTATCAAAATAAAATAAAATTTTAATTATTTATTTTAAATTAAATCAAGTTTAATAAAATTTTGATCTATTAATTTTTAAAATATTTTTATATATTTAATTTAAAACATCAAATCATTATAAAAACGATATCAGATTGAGAATTGAATAAAGTATATGTAAAGAAGACAAGAACAAATGAAGAATATTTTACCACCAAATTTTCATCAAATTATCTTTAATATAAGCAAGTTACGTGCCTCCATTCCTATTACCAACCTTTCTTTGATTTACTCAATGTCAAAGCAAATTGTGGGAAAATGAATGATTCATTACTTTGTGTATAACAGTGTCCGGAAACATTATGAAGGCTTTCAATGTTTCTGTGTCGGGTTGCAGTTTGCAACGGCAAGAAGAGGAAAAGGCCATGGAAAGCATGCAGATTTATTACGAGGCCACAGTTACAGACCAGTAATTTATTACAAAATCAGTAAATAAGAAATTTAAATGCGAGTCTTGATGTTTATTTAAAATATTATATAATACCAAGAAAAAAAATTATTATTTATTATTATCTCATATTTTATAGATATATTGGATACTAACCAGAATGAATTTAATCATTTATTGCCGGCTTCTAATCTTCTCAAGATTGCTGTAATTCCTCTTCCCACGCGTGAAAATGGATGGGATATTTTTTTGTTCGTGTCCGGCATAGTTCTTCTATGAACCAAATGACAGATCTTGTAATAAAACCCATGTCTCGTCAACATCATTCTCATGTGAAGTTGGATGGATAATGTCGGTTAGAGTCATTCATGGTATAACTCTTACTTTGTACCGATCGCTTCAACCGCATGTTACGTAATAGTTATCTTCTTCTGTGGATATGTATTACACTGATATACTTTCAGTAAACATGATGAGGTATCATCAGTTACACCATGAACCGTGTTTACCGTTGAGGTGCTTCTTGAAATCAGGCCACATGATTTCCCGCTATAAATGACTCAAAACTAGAATTTAGAGAGGGAAAATTTGGACGTAAATGAGAGAAAAAGTTTGGGTTTGATTCATAAACTCATGTGTTTGTTGAACAAAATCTGTTTCTTACATTAGACGTATACAGGCAAAACCGCAAAACTAACCTGTCATTACAAACTCGTACAAAAGATGACGATAACAAATGAATTGTACCCAACAAAAAACCTATAATAACCATGGTGAACTCTGCACAACGTCAACTTGCACCAAAAGGTGTGCACTTTTGGGAGGCTCTATTCCCTTAGCTGGTGGTGTATTCTGAGGTTTTAATGGCGCGTTAGGTTTGTTGCTAATAGTAGTAGTTGCTCCATCATGTCAATGGAGTTGTGTGGTACTTTCATGCGGCTCCTCCTTTCGTCCAAGAGTGGCTGTTTCATGATACCATTGAGGAATCATATGTTGAAATAATAAACTTGTTACATGGAGTTTTGAAATTAAATTGTATGATGTGTTAGGTGAGGTTTAAAAATTGTGTTGTTCCACCACAAAAAATATAGTATTTGGCTACGGAATTTAGCTACGGAATTAATTCCGTAGCTAAATAGCAACGGCATTGCAACAGAAAGGATAATTGTTGCTATATAGCGACGGAACTATGTTGTCGCCATTTCCGTCTCTAATTTGCTACGGAATTAATTCCGTAGCAATTTCCGTCACTATTTAGCTACGGAATTAATTCCGTAGCTATTTCCGTCGCTATTTTTGTTGTTTATAATTACTAATATTATTTATAATGTATATTAAGTGTTGAATTAATAAAGAATGGAAGATGCATCAAAACGACGTCGGTTTTCATAG
>CANYBF011446981.1:0-18739 GCA_948192965.1 Dalechampia spathulata | reverse complement strand
ATTTTTGTGGTTGATCCAAACTAGGAATGGAGTAGAACTTGGGTCACCTACTCAGTTTTTTTGGGAAAATTTTGCTTTTTTATATATAAATTATATTACTCTATATAATATAAATTAGATTTAATAATTTTTTTAATTTATGTTATATTGAATAATTTAATTTAACGTAAATCAAATTCAAAAGAACTCCCCTGATAAAGATGAGATATACTCCATCGATTATATAATATATGATAATTAGGATTATGAATATTTATGCATAACTTGAAATTCATGGCAGGGGGCAATAATCAATGCTGAAAGGGAAGGCAGAAGAATAGATAGAGGAACAGTCGGTCATGTTGAACTAGTCCAAGTATCGATCCAAAGCTTCATATTTAAATAAGAATGTTAATTATACATCAATTTTGTTAAAAATATAAATATTTTTCTAGAAATTGTTATTTCTATGGTATTTTAGAAATACGAAATTTTCTTAATTTTTTATTATTTTTTGCTATTTTTGAAAATTTCCATGGCTAAAACAAAAACTTGGAAAACTTGGAAAGCTGTAGTTTCAGCACCAATATGGCGCCAGCGCACGTGATGCGTATATATATGGTATATGTATATGCGCACGCATATGGCAGAGTCCAATCCTACTAAAAGCCCAATCCAAGCCACTGCCAAAAGAGACATTCTCCTCCCTAAAGCGGCTTTCGCATCTTTCTTTGACTCACGACAAACTTCGTCTTGTCCCTACACGCATCACGTGCATCCTCTTCTTCATATTATCAGACATTCAAACTGCAACTCTCATTGTCTTACTCCCACCATTGTTCCATCTTCCCTTCCTATTCTTCCTGCTCTCCCTAATGGAAGAGAAGCCACTTTTAGTTCAATTATCCGATGCAGAAATCCGCCTGAAATTTATAATGAACACCAAATGCAGAGCTACCCTTCACTTAAAATCACTTTCTTCCTCCACCCCAATTGCCTTCAAAGTCCAAACCTCTTCTCCTCACAAATTCCTTGTTAATCCCCCAGCTGGGCTCATCCCTCCTTTATCTTTCTCCACTATACAGTTTATTCTCAAACCTCAGTCTCATCTTCCGCCCACTTTTCCTCGCTCTCCCTCTGACCGTTTCTTGATTAGAACGGCGCCGTTTAATTGCCAATCCGCTGACGATGACGATATTTCCCGCATTAACTCTTTTTTGTCTTCCCTTCCTCCTGGATTCGTAACTCAGAATTTTAAACTTAAAGTTGCTTTCGTGGGTCCCTTTCTTCTTCGCCATGCTGTCAGCTCAGGAGATTATGATTCGGCCAAGAATTTAATCAAGAAACAGAGGTCGATTCTTGCAGAGCTGGCACCCTCGGAGGCCGAGTCACTTCTCCGTGTTGCAACCGAGTTGGCTGACCCGGAAGATATGGTGAACTTGCTGCTCGAAGCTGGCTTAAAAATCGACTCTCGTGTCGAAGCAGAAAATAATAATAATAATAATGGTATCAGTAATTTGGGTAATACTAATAAGTGGGAATCTAAGGGTTGGAGCGACTTACACGTGGCGGTTGCGTTTGATCGGACGGTTGAGGTTTTAAATTTGGTGCAGAGATATGGGCTTGTGGATTTGAGAGACAAAGAAGGGACGACACCGTTGCATCTGGCGGCAAGTAGGGGAAATATAAGGTGTGCAAGAGCGTTGCTAGAATCGGGTGCAGATAAAGATGCAAAGAGTCAAGACGGTAGGACTGTGCTGTATAGAGCATCGGCAAATGGTGACCGTAGGATGGTTGAAATGCTAATTGAAATTGGCGCTGACCCCACTGTCGTTGACAATCTTGGCCGTTCAGCCTTCGATGTTGCTCATGATAAGGGACACGTAAGTCGAAATCCGAAAAAATCGTCAACTTAATTAATTTCTGATAAATATTCAAACATATTAATAATGAGGATTTGCATGAAAATGCACAGGAGGAGATCGTGGAGATGATGCAACGTGGAGAACTCGTGTTAATGGCGGCGAGGAAAGGGGATATGAATCGCCTTGAATCACTAATACGGAAGGGTGGAAATGCTAATTATCGTGATCAATATGGTTTAACACCTTTACATGCAGCTGCAATCAAGGGGCGAGAGAAAATAGTAGCGAAGCTGGTTGGACTTGGTGTCGACGTAGAAAGCCAAGATAACGACGGACATACTCCGTTGCATTTGGCCGTCGAGGGTGGAAATTTCGATACCGTTGAGGTATTGGTCAATACCGGAGCTAATTTGGATGCCACGAGCAAGGCAGGTGCCACTCCACTCTATTTGGCTCAAACCCTCGGCTACGGTGACATCTCAGAGTTTCTTATTAACAAGGGGAGCTCCCACTACTCTCTCATCGAATTTTAACTAAACGAACTCTGTTCTTATTCATTTTTTCCTTTACAACAAATTTTAATTTGAATTTTTATTGGCTTCTGAATGTATAAATGTGAATCACATTTAAATAAAAATAATCATTTAAATTATAATATTTGATAATCTTAGAAGCTAATTGAGAAAAAAATTTTGATTAATTGTTCCATGATACATGTCATCATACCAATAAGAACACTATCAATAATAATATCATTATTAATATATATAATATAAAATATAAATAAATTTATAATTTTAATAATAATAAATATATATCTTATTATTATTTTAATCATAATTATTATCTAAATATTATCTTCTGCTAATCTCCCCAAGTATTAATTTGCTTTCCGCGGTCACCATTACCAGACAAACACAGAATCGTAAACATGGCAGAAACGCCTCCTTCACGCATCCGAATTCTCTTCGTCTTCTTAATCACAGCTGTCCGTTTCGGACACTCCTCGCTACCAGACAGTTACTTAAAAAGGCCTTCAATATCATCATCCTCTAAACCTCCTTCGTACCAAGAAGTATTCGAGCTGATCCATCCTCTACCGTCGGATCATTTGGCTCCATCATGCTCTCTCCACATCATCCACCACTCATTCGGCTACACTCTCGATCGTCCTCCTTACTCCGTTCCTTACTCTCCTCCTAATTGTTCCTCTCCTTGGTCGTACGTCGCTCTCGAATTCCGCGTCAATGCTATTGGTAATCAGTACGATCGCATCTCAGGCTTATGGCTCGGCGGCGTCGAGCTTCTCCGTACCAGCACTGCCGAGCCGACCGAAGCTGGCATTTACTGGTCTTTCAGAAAAGATATCACTCGTTACTCTTCTCTTCTTAAGCAGAGAAACCTTAATTTCACTATCATGCTTGAAAATATCATCGATTCCGTTTTCACTGCCGATTATCACGTCGACGTCACTCTGCTCTTTTACAAAGAAAGGACCGATAGTCGTCTGTTTGACAAAAGTCAGTTGCTGAGTCTTCCTACTGATAATAGTTTCCCCACGCCGAATAAAGCTGAAGCAGTTTACGATACGCCGTCAAATCTGATAATACCGATATCCTCCGTTCGTAATGATAGAGGTCACTGGTTTAGAATAGAAGACGCATCGGACATCCATTATAAGAAGGTCAGGTTTCCAAGAAACACACGTAAGGTCGTTTTGGAATTATACGTGTCGTTTCATGGAAACGACGAGTTCTGGTATTCCAATCCACCAAATGCTTACATAAGAATGAATAACTTAACAACCTCGCGTGGGAACGGAGCATTTAGAGAAGTGTTCATAACGATTGACGGCATGTTTATAGATTCTGAAGTTCCGTTTCCGGTCATATTCACCGGTGGAATCAATCCATTGTTTTGGGATCCAACGGTTGCTATCGGCTCATTTGATTTACCCACTTACGATTTGGATTTAACTCCTTATTTAGGTATTCTTCTAGACGGTAAAGATCATGTAATTGGTATAGGCGTGAGGGATGGCATTTCGTTTTGGCTTGTAGATGCTAATTTGCATCTCTGGTTAGATAAGGGTGCTGCCAGCGTTAAAGCCAAGTCGGTTATTTATCGGAATCAGGGTTCGTCTGTCAAACGTCAGGAGAACTTCAGAATGCTTGATGGGTCATTTGCAATTAAAGGCAAAAGAACGACCAAGTTAGTAGGTTGGGTCAAATCCAGCCATGGAAATCAGACAATTTCCGTCAGTCATGTTTACAAGTTCACGAATTCGATCAGGTTTACGAAAGGTGGTGCTCACAAGCTGGTTAGACAGAGTGTGAAATCTAGCAGAGAAATTCAGGTGATGAATGAGAAAGGTTTATTGGTTAGTCGAGTTACAGTTGGAAGAACGTATCCTCTTACAGTTATTACCTGGACACTGCCAGGACCTAAGGATGGTATGTACAGGCTTATTACGAATGTTTCCCATTCGTTGGTGGATAGGGTGAGAATTGGAGAAGCAGCCAGCGCTGTGAATAATAAACAGGTTGCCAATGGTTTGATGGATGTTAAGGGCCATGATGTTGTTTCAGGGAACGCAGTTACGAACCAAACTTTAGCTTTAAAGGATGATTACTGTTCCTATGTTCGAACTGCCGAAACCGTTGATGGTGGCCTTGTAAAAGATAACTCAACCTATGCTTGTCTTTCTTCCATGTAAGCTAACCATTTGTTGGTCTTTCTTCCATGTTCTTGTTTGCATGCTCGAATGATTGTTTTCGTTTTGTATTTTGTAGTACAGTTTTGAGATTGTTCTCCTGATATAAAAGATATGTCTTCATCGATTAAATCGAATCATTCATAGAAATTATAGTTTTGAATGATGTTTTATTGAATTATCGATTCAATTTTTAAAAATATTTAAATATTAAAATTAGTAGGTTAGCTTAGTATAATTCATAATTATGATCTAACCTCGTATTATGTATTACTAATCTCCCTAAATATTAAGATTAATATTTATAAATCCTTATTTATATGGAGCGACTATGTAACTAGCATAACCATCCCCCTCTTTCGTTTCACCTGTCATCATTACCAGACAAACATGGAAGAAGCCCCTTCTTCACTCATCCGAATTCTCTTCATCTTCTTAATTACCGTTGTCCCTTTCGGACAGTCCTCGTTACCAGACAGTTACTTAAAACAACCTTCGATATCATCGTCCTCCAAACCTCCTTCGTACCAAGAAGTATTCGAGCTGATCCATCCTCTACAGTCCGATCATTTGGCTCCATCATGCTCTCTCCACATCATCCACCACACCTTCGGCCACACTCTCAATCTTCCTCCTTACTCTGTCCCTTATTCTCCTCCTAAGTGTTCCTCTCCTTGGCCTTACGTCGCTCTCGAATTCCGAGCCAATTCTATTGGTAATCAGTATGATCGCATCTCCGGCATATGGCTCGGCGGCGTCGAGCTTCTCCGCAGTAGCACTGCGGAGCCTACCGAAGCTGGCATTCACTGGTCTTTCAGAAAAGATATTACTCGTTACTCGTCTCTTCTTAAGCAAAGAAACCTTAATTTCACCATTATGCTTGAAAATATCATTGATTCCGTATACACCGCCGATTTTCACGTCGACGTCACTCTCCTCTTTTATAAAGAAAGCTCTGATGGTCGTCCTTTTGACAAGAGTCGATTGCTAAGTCTTTCTACTGATAAGAGTTTCCCCACGCCGAATAAAGCTGAAGCAGTTTACGATACGCCGTCGGATCTGATAATACCGATATCCTCATTTCGTAATGATGGAGGTCACTGGTTTAAAATAGAAGACGCATCGGACGTCCATTATAAGAAGCTCAGATTTCCAAGAAACACACGTAAGGTCGTTTTGGAATTATACGTGTCGTTTCATGGAAACGACGAGTTCTGGTATTCCAATCCGCCAAATGCTTACATAAGAATGAACAATTTAACAACTTTACGTGGAAATGGAGCATTTAGAGAAGTGTTCATAACGGTTGACGGCATGTTTGTGGATTCTGAAATTCCGTTCCCGGTCATATTCGCCGGCGGAATCAATCCATTGTTTTGGGATCCAACGGTTGCTATCGGCTCATTTGATTTACCCACTTACGATTTCGATTTAACTCCTTACTTAGGTATTCTTCTAGACGGTAAAGATCATGTAATTGGTATAGGCGTGGGAGATAGCATTTCGTATTGGCTTGTAGATGCTAATTTGCATCTCTGGTTAGATAAGGGTGCTGCCAGCGTTAAAGCCAAGTCGGTTATTTATCGGAATCCGGGTTCATCTGTCAAACGTCAGGAGAGCTTCAGAATGCTTGATGGGTCATTTGCAATTAAAGGCAAAAGAACGACCAAGTTAGTAGGTTGGGTCAAATCCAGCCATGGAAATCAGACAGTTTCCGTCAGTCATGATTACAAGTTCACGAATTCGATCAGGTTTACAAAAGGTGGTGCTCACAAGCTGGTTAGACAGAGTGTGAAATCGAGCAGAGAAATTCAGGTGATGAATGAGAAAGGTTTACTGGTTAATCGAGTTTCAGTTGGAAGAACGTATCCTCTCACAGTTATTACTTGGAAACTGCCAGGACCTAGGGATGGTATGTACAGGCTTGTTACGAATGTTTCCCATTCGTTGGTGGATAGGGTGAGAATTGGCGGAGTAGCCAGCTCTGTGAACAATAAACAGGTTGCCAATGGTTTGATGGATGTTAAGGGTAACTATGTTGTTTCAGGGAACGCAATTACGAACCAGACTTTATCTTTAAGGGATGATTACTGTTCCTATGTTCGAACTGCCGAAACCGTTGATGGTGGCCTTGTAAAAGATAACTCAACCTATGCTTGTCTTTCTTCCATGTAAGGTAACCGTTTGTTGGTCTTTGTTAGATAGTATATCGTTGCATGCTGTTCTTGTTTGCATGCTCGAATGATTGTTTTCGTCTTTTATTTTATAGTACAGCTTTTCCCTAAGTGAATTTAATCATTGCTGGTTCCTCACAGGTTTCTTCTGTGAGATTTAGTGCTTTTTATTCAATAATTTCTACCTCTCAAGTGTCTCGTATAGTTTCAAGTAAGATTTATGCAAATAACCTGCTTAAGAACGATTCTTCCATTAATCACAGTAATCCTTGAAGCTTTCAACAACACTAAGCATCATTAATCTAACTGGAAGTTAACGAGCAACGTCGTTTTAGCCACCCTGAGATTCCTGTACCATACACGCCTATGAAATCTAGCGAGAAGGACAATCTCAAAGGTGGGAGAAAATCATAGTACAACTTTCACTTGGCATAAGGCCAAGAGGCTCCCCCTGTCCGTGAAGTTTCACAGAAATTGCCTGCCGTGCGGATCCTTCAGGGTCCTGAACTTGAGGATGAGAAAGTTCACATGGTCCAAATCTTGAACTTATCTGTACTTGGTTTGTTTTTACATTCTTTTTCTTCTTTTTGGTAAACCTATTCCACCATTTCATTCTCATTGGTTATTGAGCTGTTATCTACCACAAAGCGAGATGCTCTAATTTCAATCAGATTTCCATTCAAGAGCTTAATGATTCTCTTGTTATAAATTCGTGTAATATGAGAATGCTCTTTTGGTTCTGTCGTTAAGACTTGTAATTAACAAAATAATGCTGTAATTGGTTTCACTAATCACTGATACATTTTCTATGCTGTTCCTATAAATTCTTTGAACTGCTTATTTTACACTTATATAAAAGGTAGTAATCCAAGCCTGGAGAAAAGAGAATATACCTTTCTCAGCTAAGAATGTGCAAGAAAATCACTTCTTTTAGCTTTTTCTTTCCTTTCTTTCGACTCCAAAGTGGAATTTGCAAATATTTGCCTATGTTTCTTGTTTTGCTATCAATTGGTTCGCCAGAAACCTTTCCTTCCAATGAGAAATTGTCCTTGATAAAGACCTGTTGACCACCTAAGAGAACCCAATATGGAAGTAATTTTGTGAATCATTTCCATGGTATCTTGAATCAGAACATATCCACCAGGCCTCACGATTCGGTCCATCTCGACGACTACCTCTACGAGGTCGCACCTGTATCAATTTGAAAATTCTTAAGCCACCAAAACAGACGGTGTAACTAACTGGTTGAGCTCGGTATGTTGTTGGTAGAATACCTTTGTGTTAGGTTTTTGAAGAGAAAGCTTGAATGCAGTAGATCATATGTCCGAGGATAGGTATTGAATGATTCACACCAATCATGATAAAGTCCTATCAATCCTCGATCGAAAATAACCGGCAGCGTATTTTCAGCATCAAAGGGGATAACGTTCATCACCCAGTAAGGAAGATCAACCAGAGCAGCTGCAAATCTGTGTAAAGCAAACTATTATTTGTCTGCAAAATAGTGATCTAGGAACAAGTAATTAACATAATCGAAGGTCAGCATTTACATCCATTATATTCTTAAAGAGAAAAATTGATGCTTAAGGAACTTTAAATGAATCTTACCCTCCATAGCCAGCATTCATATCCATTAGATTTCGCACATTAGTCCAGTTTATAGCAGGCGCATTCAGATAAACGTCGGATACAAGCACAGACCAGTGTCTGGTATCCTCATAAAACATTTCTATGGCATCTGGTCCAGCTAACATGGTTGGAGGACTAGTGTTAAGCCTGTCAGGCCATGCTGCAGGCCAGCCCACCGCATTTCCTTGGCTATCAACAGGAAGTCTCGAAAGACATCTATTCAGAGGCATATACCTGTGAAAGAAAAGAAGATGAAACGAATTGCAATAAAACGTCACATTATGCCATAGAAGATGCAAAGAATACCATGACACTTTTTGTGCATCTTTCAGGTCACAGAGAGGAGGGTTATTTTCCTGGCGCTTCTCATAGCATGTTGGCAAGACAGGCTTCTGATAAATTACTAGCCCAATTCCCGATGAATCCATTGTCTTAGTCACGTTCTTCCAGCACATAGAATTTGTCAAAGCTACCATAGCTACACAAACATAGAAGCCCGAGTTAGATCATCTTTAAAAGCAAGCCCGCCTCTTCTCTCAATTCTCTCGCCAATGATTGTCGTATATCAATAACATGGGTGAACAACATGAAAAATCTGATTAAAGAGATTTCGAAGAGTAGAGAGGCAGCTAAGATGAATGACAGAAGATTGCACAAAAATATATAAAGGAGAAAATATCAGCTCAGCTCACAGTTCCAAACGTTGCGATCTCTCTGATCATCACGGTACACTGGTGTTGCAGACCACACGAAGAAGCCCCCAGGTCTGAGTATCCTGTTGAGCTCCATAAGAGGTTTTCCACCTGAATCTCAGTACTTCCACGGTCAATTGATAGAAAGAAGAGAACAATCTGACAACAAATATAACATAGAGATTAAAGAAAAAGAAATAACGAAAACTACCATCCGCATCCCAGTGAACTCTGCATCGTGCGCAATGAATCATATCAAAAGCATTGTCAGGGTAAGTTAGCTTTTGCGTGCCAATGACAGACAACGTAGCAGGAATTCCTCGCTCGAGAGCAAACTGTATCTGAGCCTCATGTTCATCCTTTGGGGCAAATGACATTGTAATAACATCTTTGTCTAGCAAATAGCCACCAAAACTAGCAACTCCACAACCGACATCTAAAACTGTTCTCGTGCGCCTTCCCCATTGGATATTAGGCAAAACCTACAGCATTGTGGAGAAAAAGCACAATCAAACTGGAAACTTTGTTTAGTATATCAGCCACAGCACTACAAAAGCAGAAAATAAGTCAAATTGTACATGAAGCAAATGTAAGAATAGGATGCGAACCATTCCATTCCGCATTGTACCTTTTGAATGAAATTAATGTAGTTAGTAACTCCATCCTTAAATTGGGTACCGCCACCTGGGAAAACAAGATAATCACCTTCCTTACGAACCCAGTTCTGATCTTTCTTATATTCAACAAGCTTAGTGTGAGGAACATTATCATACCAAATCTGAAAAACAATAATAGCAAACACATCATCATCATTGCCTAAGATGCAAGCATCTATAACAGAGTTAAGCATATCTTATTAGAAGGACAACAACTGAAGCTTAACATAACTCATTTCAGCAACCATAATTGGTAATTGAACAAATTAATATGAAGGGAAAAAAAATAAGGAAAGCAATTCATCTAACAAAACCCAAACATGGCAAGCAAAGTGGAACTAATATTGCTATCATTGTCTCTCATTCTCCTTTTCTTCTTTTAATATTAAACATATATACAAACAACACAAATTCTAACTTTACTAACTAAACCATTTAAACCCAACTCAAAACTTTTTCCCTTTAGAAAAGGAAAGAAACGCCATCCAACAGTCTTCAAAGGAGTGTAAGATCTTGAGCTGGAAGCAAAGCAAAGAAACAAAAGACAAGGGTGAAACAATGACACCCAAAAAGCAACATTTGAATATAAAAATCTCACCTTATCCCTACTCTGAGGCCAAGAAATGGGGGGTTTATACCCAAGAGGAAGAGGCACCAAACATCTAGGACTTGGCTTAGGACAATGCCTTTCTCTATGTTCCATATGCCTTCTAGATTGGAGCTGTTTAATAGCCTTAGCATTATCCAAACACGGTATATAATCAACAGCCACGTCTCCTTTACACAATTTCCACTGAATACCAGTCTCATTATCATTACCATCATTCCTGGTGGGTGAAGCAGTCTCATTATCATTGCTATCATTCCTGGCGGGCGGAGCAGTCAGAGTATCATCGCTATCATGTCTGGCGGGGGAAACGGCTCCTTTTGGAGGTGGGTTTGTGATGGGAGGTAAAGAGACAGACGAGGACGAGGGGGGGCTAGATTGTTTTCCAAGATCAGAAACAGAGAAAGAAGAGAAGAATACAGTGGAATCGTTTGTGTATAAAAAGAAAGTAGCACATACGACCAACACAAAGAAGGCGAATATGAATGGAAATTTCTTCTCTTTGATCAGATTTTGCAGCGACATTGCCACTCTTTTTTCCTTTGCTGTGACAGAGAGAGAGGAGAATTTATTAATGGCGATCGAGTAAATGATTGAATCAAAGATTTTTACTTTTTCAGCAGAGAGATCATTGTGACGGAAAAACAGCGAGAGAGAGAGATGTCATCATCAAGGGACAGCAGGTGACACCGTTAGTGGCAGAAGGCCTCTCCCCCGAGGTCATGGGTTCGAACCGAACTCGTCTCGTCTTATGCATTTCCTATTATTCAATGATTGCAAAACCCAGTAATAGTTGTTAGTTTTATGAGGTCTTAATAAGACGACGCAATTATAAAAGAAGAACGGATTAATAAAATAAATATATCAAAGGATAAAATTAAGCTATTAATTAGGTGGAATGTGATAGTGGATATAATCTATGGGTAACGTTATGAAGAGGGTACATAATTCCATTGCAAATTTTGAGATATTTTCGTTTGTTTTTGACGAGTGTGAAGGCCGAGTTCCGAAAGTTTTGTTTATTTATTGAAATCGTCAATGGACATGGTTAAGGTTTGACCGGATCACATTTTTTTGCTCAATCAGTATGATTTTCTAAAGTACTAGTCAATTTCTATTTGGTAAAAGACGTTGAAGATAGAATCAAAATATATTTTATCAAAATCATATACATATATCTGCCGTACGAAGTTTCAGGTAAACTGCCTTATGTACGTAGATTATTCAGTCCGGAGAATATTTGCTGGAGCCCGATCCCCCAAAACTGTCGGAGCTTACGCACTGAAATTGAGCGCTCGATCAACCAATAAACAAGCTCGTAGACGTTGAAATATACAGGTATTGAATCGCTGGCAGGGCCACATTGGTGGGAAATGTCGTCTACTAAATACCAACTGACATGGCTGGTAACAGAACGTATAATTACCATTAAACTAATTTATGCCATCTGGAGAACCAGCAATTTCACACACAAAATGGTTGATCCTAATTTTCTATAGCGACTCGGGAATCTTAATAATACGATTCCATAGTGCATGTCACAGAGAGCCAAAGAGAATAATTTAAATACCGCCTCAGATGCATCAGAGAAAAGGGGTCATAATTTGGGGCAAAGTCGACCAAATCCTGGAGTCGGAGAAGCATCATAATATTGGCAGTGGGATGATCCGGGTGGAAAGATCCTGTTAAAAAGGAAATTGGACTGTTCCATCCACCAAGACTTGGGCTGAAAATCGCACAAATAGTGGAACGCCAACAAGGAAAAGGTTGCGGGCGAGAATGATTATCGCTTTGTTTCTTGAATAACAAACTATAATTCGGCTTTGGATGCCTGTGTATCCTCCCTCCCCATTGAGAACAGCCAACGGAAAAATTGCGATAACATGCTGGTTTCAGGCTTCTGCTCTGGTTGTTCCAGCTTAATTGTGCAGAGTTCATTGAATTCGTGCTTTATGTGTGGAGCAACTATCTTTTCCTGAACAAAGTGAAAATCAATCTACAATGAGCATGACGGAAGTAGCAGTTGAAGCAAATCGAATGAGCATATACGAATTCTAATACCTTAAACACTTCAAACGGACAGAAAGCAGAATTATCGCAACCCTGTTCATAGACGCCAAAATTATGTCCAAATTAATGTACTTATTGATGTGGGAAAATAAAAATAACTTGGCTAGTAAAACAGAAGAATTTGATCAACCGAACAGAATTGTACCGCCATAGGAATGGGATGTTCATTGTGGAGTACTTGGACAAAGTACTTGCTTGAAGAGTCTGCTGGACAGCTGTGCAGGACCAGCATATTATTTCCAGCAAAAGGTGCCACAATGCTGCTCCTCCAATATCTGTTTTGGGGAGGCCTTGGAGGAAGTTCCAAAGGATGTTCCATTTGCATCTTTTGGAACTCTGAAAAAATTCAAGGGTTAACATGGATTTAGAAAATAGACCAGGCAATACAGACGCACACACGATGTTTCAATATAATTTATTAAGATGCTGTATTATACAGAAATCTGGACATAATATGAGAAATCCAAGGATGAAATCGCTCACCAGATCCATTGAGGAAAAGACCTAGCAGACATGTAAAAGGAATCAGGGTCTCAGCATGTGCAAACCTTAGTCTTGCTATCTCGTAACTTCCAGGAGCAAAATTTTCTATAAGAACAGAATGCAGAAACAATAAGAATGAGCGAAAACCAGAATATCCTTTTAAAAGGCAGTCATAAAGAAGGAGATAGAAAGGCGGGTGTCATTGATTCCCCTTCATGTCAATGCTAGCCATGCAAAGAACGACCGAATTCCTAGCTTAACCCATTCTTAAAAGATAAAATCACATACATATCTGTGTAGTACAAATTAACACCTGCAACTAAAAAGAATTTACATATAGTTTTTTGACTAAATATAAAGGGTCAAATGAATAACTGATCACATCTGTAGAAGTAAACAGAAACATACAATCAATGTTGGACTTCAATATGCAGGTTTCAAGTATATGCTGAAAATAAATAGATCAAAATGACTACCGTGATAGATGAATTTGATAGTAGCCAGTAGCAACACGGTTAATTAACCTTGCTCCTCATCAGCTAGTATTATTTACTGTATGCAAGTTTAACCATTCTCCATACAGAGGGATATGTAACAGTATGATTAAAGAGAATGGACGTCAGAAACTTGGCAAAAGAATTAAAGCTGACTATAGATTCCATCCTTGGACAACTTTAATCACCTTCTCGTGCTTTAATAGCTTCCTCCATGGACTGGAAAACATCTTTAAGCAGTGGTACTCCCATTCTATAGTTTATTGATTTACCATAACCCTTCAATATGAATACCTCCAAGTCATCTGTCCACTCCAGCAAAGCAACCTATACATGTATGTATTTTTTGCCGGTTATTGGTTAATAAACATGCTTAATGAAATTTGAAGACTGATAAGCTGCTATGCTCAAAGAACTTTGGCTTTTGTTGGGATGTAGAATGTACAAGAACTGGAAGAGGAAAAAAATTTTGGTAAAATCATTTAAGTACCTGAGAAGAATCGAAAAGACCACAAGCTTGATCTGTTATATCCAACAAGGATGCTTCCTGCCAAATTGGAAGATGAAGGCAACTGAGCGTAGTCCATCAAAAGCCAAAACTATATTACTTCGCACAGAAAGGCTTCCATCATGCAGATGCTAATTATTACAGGATAAGTAGATTAACAACCTGTTTACATAGAAACCAGAGAGATGAAGTATCCTTCCTTGTAAAATTAAGTCCATAACGGCTCACCAAAGCAGCTGTTATTTCATCCAAGAAAGGTTCCTTGAGCTTTTCAACAGCTGGCTCTTGACTTTTTCTATAAGCCTGCATCCACATAGATGAGAATTTAAAGAAAATCCACCGCCTCTTAATTGTGATCTAGCATGTTCTAGCCATGCAAATTCATGAATTAAGAACCAAACCATAAACGCATATATTTGGAGGAGGATAGCTTCAAAGAGCGTTCTCTTAAGGTGTTAAACTGTTATATTTCTTATTGATTAAGGTGAATAATACAAGCTATTTATACACAAATCTACAATATAGAATAGGAATTAAATAGAATAGGAAATAATCTAGTAAGGGAAATAATCTAGTGAATCAATTCCTAATCTTATGAATATCTTAATTAGCAGCTTTCCTTATTTACATAAGGAAACAAGGTGCGGCAGTTCAAAGAGTGAATAACAAAAGAAATTGCAGATCTTGGTTTAGAATCTAATAACAAGAGTAGCAACTTAATAAATAATGTAGTTTCCTAAATCATTGTAGCCGCATTTATAGCAAGGGGAAACATCAGGAATCATCCAAGATAGTTTTCTGTATGCAATCTAAGAGTATTCAGAACAACCACTAGGATGATATCAAAAATGGGAAGAAATATAAAGTTCAAGTTGAAGGTTCACAAAGAGCAAATATCTAAAGACAGAACAACCACTAGAGAACCATTACATGTGTGAAGCTAATGGTTTGGACTCAGAAAATGGGAACACAGAAGGCTATAAAAATTTGAAACTGTTGCTCTCTTCTTAAAATATCTAAAGACTTCAGAGGCTATAGATCAAATGACAGATTGTAAAACTCATAACAAATAACATAATCAACAAAGACAACAGTAAAGCAAAAAAACAGATGAACCTTGTAGCTTTCACAACAATCATGAAACCTAAGCATTATATCACTTGCACGGCTTTCACTAGAAACAGAAAAAGCTTTATGGTTCCCTGGTCCAAGACTTCCCTTCTCACTAAATAGCCCAATGCCAAATGCCACGGCACTAGCTGATGCCCGACCAACCTGTCAAATTGGAGCAAGGGGAACAATAAGTTCTCGGAAAAATAAAGCAGGATGAGAAATGAAATAAATATACATATAAAAGGATACAAGTGATAAGGGAGTAAAGCCTATGATATAAAATTTAACTGTGCAATTAAAAGAAAAAAATAACCCAATATAGAGCTCACTTGGGTAGCCTTTATTGGATAAACTTCATGGTGATATTCCTCTTTAAACAAAATCGGAAATCTTTCCCTAGTTCTGATAGCAAACTCATATAATTCTTCTTCTCCTTTGCTAATTAATTCTCCACCTTTCAGTTTTCCTTTCCAAGGAGATTGCCAACCCTTTAACCAGGCAGGAACTTTCTGCAAAGACATTTTATGTTCTTCTGCATCTCTAATAAGTTCTTCCAAATGAGATGACAATCTGTCTAACTCCTTTATCCTTTTTTTGGTGGGAGAACGAGTTCCATGTCTTGCCTGGAAGCCAAGAAAAGATCAAATCAAGAGCCATTCTAGTTTCCATGTATTAACAGCATAAAATTGACTCTCTCACGAAAGATAGTCTTTGGCCACTAAAAGATTCATTATAATAAAAGTGAAGAACACTAATTCTTGCACACAATCATTTCAAACAAGCACATAGTAAATCAAAAAACCAAGCAGATGATGATGCCAAACAAAATTGACGACACCAGACACAACCAACAGAAATAACCAAGATAACTTCTTCAGCTATCGTTTCTCAATATCAACAAAACAATCGGGTTCTTCTGAACTCTAATCAGTTTCAGCAATAAGAACTACTCCCTCGGTTTCATTTCAAGGGTCTATGTTGCCTACTTCTCCGATATTAAAATACCCTTAAGAAAACATTTGCCGAGCAAGCTGTCAAGTCTTATTAAGTTAAATAGGCTTTTACTAAAGAAGATCAAAGTGGATAATTTCCCTTGATATGCTAAATGCACAATTATTTTGAAAAAAAGAAAGAAAAAAAATCTCAAGTGGATGCTTAGAATGTAACAGAGGGAATGCTATAAAAATAAAATTTATTTTATGATTTATTGTCATGCCTCATACGTCACAAAATGTTAACCAGAAAAATCAAATTACAAGGTAATGTCCATTATCAATGAATAAAAATTCAAACCAACAGTAGATGAGAAGCAGAGTTAGCTAATTAGAGTAACCAAGTAATCAAGCAATTATGTTCGCCATATATCAAGTCGATAAAGAAAAAAAGGCAAATATATACTGTACACTGTAACTTAAAGCTCCTCATTTTCATTTGCATGATGAAATTCTCTATGACACTACACACCAAAACTGCTGAACAAAACAATAGATCAAACAAAAAAATACCACGAGAACAACAAGAACTAGAAACAATTACCACAAGGTTAAGATGTATAGGAGCACATCCTTCCGGTAGATCATGAGACTCCTCGTACGAACTGTAAACCACACCTCTAACGGCATCGTATCTGCAGAATGCACATAAAGATACCACAGAAATGATAAAAGGAAGCATAACAGTGAATAAACAAAAAAAAACGTTGTTGTTTTGCTCAAAATATTGAATCTAATGTGAATTTTACAAGGAAACCAACAGAAAGGGAAGTTTAGTAACAAAAACGCAAAATCTGAAGTCGTGTTGGAGAGGTAGGAGAGACGAACCTCGTTACAGTAGAGAGGTGTTGGCGGATGTTAAAGCCTTGATCAGAAATAGAATATGGCAGAATTGAAAAAGAGAATAGCACGATGAACAACACCATGGCAGTTTCCATTCTCATATTTTGAATTTACATTAGTTTTCTTTTCTGTTGTTGACGGTGATGGGTTGGATTTATGCACTTGATGAAGAAGATTTCATTCTCTGCCTGCCTCGTGCCCTGCTGTGTCATAGTTCATCAAATCACATTACTACACGTGTCAATCCAGTTTTCCAAAAAGTAACATATAAAAGGGAGAAAGGCCTTTAACATATAGTCGCCCGGCCCATTTACAAGGCTGTATAAGGCCCTGCTCCGGCTATCGGTTTTGGAAATTTTAAAAAATAGAAAAAAAATATAAAATTTCTCAAGAATTACGATATTTTCAGAAAATACTGCCGTCATTATAGAAAAATATATTTATTATCAGATAAATTCATATAATTAAAAATATAATTTTCATTATATTTTTGGCTAAAAATGTAATTAAACTTTAGTTTACAATGAAGTACTATAATATAATTTGAAAATATACTCCAAATCTTTATCGTTTATTAAATAATTATACATTAAAATAATAAATGGTAAGAATATAATTTTATTGAAGAGAAATCTGGTAGAGGCTATAGTCTTTGGCAGAAATGATTGTTTTTTATATGTATAATTTTAAGGGAAAAGATGATGATTCCATTTCAAAATGCGACATTGACAAATATTGAACCTTGAAAAGGACATGAGGAGCAGAGCATGCCCACGTAACTTAACCTTCTGCTACGGTGGGTGGGGGCCTGATCGATTCCATCGAGCTACCATGTCTTTCCATGTGCTCGATAAAGATATGAACGAGAAGTCATAGCGACAATAATCCAAGGACGGTTCATTAGCCAATCCTCATAAACATACAGACAGGCAAGAAATTGGTTAAAGCTTAAATCTCTCGACCGAAGAGGCTTGGAACGCATACCATGATTGTTGCATGAAATGGGACGCATATATTTTCAACTATTTTCAGCAGATGATATGAGCGCTGCTGCTACATCCATTTCTCAGATTCAATATCACCTAATGTCTATTATTATGATAACCATGTCTGAACAAAGAGGCGCTGCGAACCCAACAAAACACAGCATTGAACTACCCTAACATGATCGCTTGAGAGTAACAAACAAGACGTCCTGATCATTATGCAGCAACCGCCTCTGCCTCATTGAGGAGCATCTGGTCGAAATGCCATTCTCCTGGTGATCCCACAACAACAAATAGCTTAGATGCCGGAGAAATGTAAAGAGAATCATATATAAATTATAAGCATGTGTCTAGGAATGACATGCATCAATCATGAGAAGAGAAGAGTTTTGGCTTCCTACCGTGTCCTTTGCCCACTCTTCTCAGCTGAGCAACATATTCAGAGATCTTCTTAATGGCTTCGACCTGTAAGGGAACAGTTGAAAGGCCATAATTAAGTTTCCTTACTTATATATAACCGGAGGCTATATAGCTTATTATCATAAGGAACGCATCCCAGTTCAACTGGTGAGGTTTGTTGCTAGAAAACTATACCTGTTCTGTTAGGAATTCACTTTCAATGAAATCTGCCAACTGGACATCATGGTTCCTGTCAGCCACCTGTTGGTCAGTTGTAAGTAAATGTGAGGCCATGGCCACTAAGGCTATCTTTGACATTAGATTTTCAATTATATGTTAGATTAGGTTTTCGATTAGCTGTAGCTGTTAGATTAGCTTTTAAACTAGTTGTTAGTTTAGCTGTTACACTTGAGTGTTTGGTATCATTTTTAACTTTTGAATTAGCTGTTAGAATATGAAATTACCAAAAGGGTATTATATATAAAAATATAACTTATTTGAAAATGAAAAATAATTAAAAGATTAGTAGTAGTAGG
>CANYBF011446919.1:0-14589 GCA_948192965.1 Dalechampia spathulata | reverse complement strand
TTTGAGAATCTGCACAACAGGGTCTGAATAGGTCTTGAAAGGAGGTAAAGTCAGGGGGAACAGAAGATAAAAGACATAACCTTGGAATCATCGTGTAGGGTTTCTGTTGTCCCTTGAAGCTGATGCCTTCTGGAAGAATTCAGAGGTTCTTGATTTGGCAATAGGCATCAAAACCAAAAAGTATGTCCCTTTCAAAGAGTGTGTCGCCTACAACATGGATCCAGATTGTACAGTTGGGTAAGAATTGGATTCCAATCCTGTGACGAGATTTCAGCTTAGTGATATAAGGTTCTCCAAAAACTGTGGAAAACCGATGAGGACTCTTCTTCCAGCAATGAGGGGGAAGAAGGTTGGGGTTTACCATGGTTACTGCCAAACCGGTATCAAGAAGAGCTATGGCAGATATTGGCTTTGCATATTTATCTGAAAGAACGTTGCACTTGACAAGAGGAAGAGGGTGTGCAGAAGTTGCTGTATCTGCATCATCGGCAGTGTTGGAATGTACAGATTCAAACTCTGTGGAAGGGTGTTTAGAGAAAGGAGGTTGAACATCACTATCAGGATGACTGTGATGGCTAGGTAAAACAATAGATAAGATGGCTGTATTTATAGAGGAACAATAAGGGATTATGTGTTCTTGTATAGGAGGAAGATGAGGAAAGTCAGGATCAAACCTTTCTTGCTTGAGAGGAGGAAGAGAGGCCATGGTGTTTATGGTGGGGAATTCGAAATTAGAATCTAAGAGAGAAGAAGTATCTGAGTCTGAGGAGTAGTCTGGGAGAGAGAAGAGTGTGCTCTGGGAAGGTTGATCTTCTTCGCTATATATAGACTCAAGATCGTGCTCTGTAGCTGGAGTGACAGCTGCCACTTGCTGAAGGAGATGAGCTGTCTT
Organism: Dalechampia spathulata; assembly: GCA_948192965.1. Classification (NCBI taxonomy): domain Eukaryota; kingdom Viridiplantae; phylum Streptophyta; class Magnoliopsida; order Malpighiales; family Euphorbiaceae; genus Dalechampia; species Dalechampia spathulata. The sequence continues at coordinate 13,697 of CANYBF011446919.1, read as the reverse complement.
CTTTGGATTCTGCCGACATGCTTTAGCAAAGTGTCCCATTTTTCCACAAATGTAACACCTGTTAGCTTTGGATGATTGAGCTGACTTCTTCCTGTAGAACTTGTACCTCTTGGGCCAGAACTGTTTCTGATGAGGCCCTTTGGAAGACTTGTAGTGTATAGACCTTTTGGACTTACAATCACAGGCCTTGTCTTTACACTTAATCTTCAGATGCCGCTTATCACATGCCTTCGTGAGCTTGACGTCACCTTTTGCTACCTTCTTGAATAATTGCTGCTGGGCATAGAGCTTTTGAATGCTTGCATGTACATACTGCCAGATTTCACCAAGGGTGATCTGTGAGACATCTTTCCCTGTTTCGTGGATGAGATTGTAGATACTGTCGTGGATCTCATCTGGGAAGGACTTGATGAAGGTATACTTTAAGTTAGGATCATGGACACCACCAATTTCATAGTAGATCTTGGCCATTTCTTTGTAATGAAAGTTGAGATGCTTGGCATTGTAAGAGCAACACTTTCTTTCAAAGAATATCTGCTTGCATTGTCTATGGATCAACGTGTAATCACCTAGAAATTGTAGATGTATTCCATTAAGAGCCATATCCGCTGACTGTACTTCAATGAAAGTGGTTCTTTCATAGACTGACAAGCTTTGGAACCATTCCCTAAGGGTGCCAGTGAAATGAGTTGTGAACTCAGTAAGGACTGCTTGAAGAGTTGCACCAGGTTGGTTCATTTGAAGGTCAATCCATGCATTAAACTCCAAGATGCAAGAACGCCATTGGTCAGGAGGAAGATCATCAAGGGTAAACCATGGGCCTACAATGGGCTTAGTTGTGGACTGCACAGTAGGGCCTCGAGGAGGAGTATCTGTAGTTTCTGATTCATCCATTTCTTCAACAATTGGAGTGGCCATCATAATGACCTTAGAGACATCCATTTGTTGAGTCTCTTCGAGAGAAGAGGGATCAGTGAAGTTAGAGAACTCTGATTCAGAAGTGTCTGAGTCAGATCAAGCAAGGTTCATGAACATGGGCTGCTTATCCTTGGGTTCTTCTGATTTACTAGATGATGGCTGGACTGTAGGTGTTGGCATAGCTTGGGCTTCTTTCTGGGCTTGGAGTTGTTTGGGCAAGTCAGAAGCAAGGAAGTACTGTTGTTTAGGATAGTCTTGAGAGATATACAGTGGTTGGAAAGGAGTAGAATATAGTGAAGGAGCATTAAAAAGTTGAGGAGCTGGATTTGAAAAGGTTGGAAAGGTATAAGGTTTCATGAGTTTAGGCTGAGGTTTAAACAAAGAATACCCTGATTCAATCTCTTTTATCTGACGCTTAAGAGATTCAATCTCCTGTATCTTCTGAGAGAACAAAGGAGATGTATCATGATTAGCAATCATCTGTCGAAGTTCTTTATCAAGGGTATCAACCTTTTGAGTGAACTGCCTGTGAAGGGTTTGAGAGGTTTCTTCAAAGATAGTAAGCTGTTTAGTGATTTGACTGGTTGAGGCTAGGGATTGGTCTAGCTTTTGGTCAATGGTTTTGAGAAGACGGTTTTGGGAGATGGAATTTTGGGATTGCCAATTAAGGGTTACCTCTGAAGGAGAACACTTTCTTTCACCAGAAGGAAGAACTGTGGTAGGAGTCACATAGGGTGAAGCTGCTACCTGTGTCTGTGGGTTGATTGTTCTGGTCAAAGGGGGAAAGTCATCTGTACTGGACAGATTCATGGCTATCATTGGAAAGGTTTCTTTTGGCTGAACAGAAATGGTATCCATCTTGCAAGAACAAAACACTGGAGGAGGAGGACACGGGAGGAGTCCTTCTTGTTCTAGGATTGTAAGGCAACGAGTATAGTACTCGTTATCAATCATGGGCCTTACTGAAGGTAAGCCTATCCAAGAACCTGAGCCGGATCTATCATCAGGGCCATAAGGCCTGTTAGAATTGTGAGAACATGGGCTTCTGTATTTGGGCCTTTCTTTGGGCTATTTTTATGGGGAGAAACAGTCATCATCACTGTCGTAGTCTTCATGGCACGTGCAACCAGCATCGCACATGGAGGGATCTGTATCCCAAAGGAAGTGACCATTGATCTTTGCCACGTAGATGTGATGTCCACATGCATCAAACCCTGCAATAGGGATTTTTGATCTGGGTGCTTTGTATGGAACACATGTAGAGATCTGTTGTGGAGGAGTAGAAGGCGTTGCTGAAGAAACTGAGAGACGGGGTTGAGCTGGTGAAGTGAAAATAGTTCTGACAGAACCATCATGTTGTCGAATGAAGATAGGATCCTGTTTCTGGATTGTCTTTTGCTGCTGGTGGAGCTTCTCGTAGTCTGTTACCCATTCCAAGGGAATCAGGTGTTCGAGCTCATGGCGAGGAAGCTGTTTAGGAGCCTGTATGATGGTGGGAGTGGTACCATCAGTAAAGATGTACAGCGCTTCATTAGAGGTCAGATGATGAGACTGAAGATCTATAGCATGATCCTGCAATCTGTAAACAAGCTGGTGATGAACAGTAGCAGCAATAGAGTCAGAAACTTGTTCTGCACCAGTAATTTGAACCTGTAGCTTCAGCAGGTGTGGAAGATGTGGATCTGCAAGAGAAACATTAAAGTTGGGAAAAAAGGTTAGCACAATACTGCCAGCGTTGAGAGTAGAGGCTATCGTCCCAATTACTGCATCTTCAAAGTGTATGTAGCGAGTGTCAAGAAGTGAAAGGCGAGCTACAACACTGAGACCTTTTCTTCCATGATAGGAAAGAACAAGTCTAATAGCACCGAAGTGAAGATGTGTGTACTGTTGTTGCTTCCATTGAGTGATCAAAGCAGGTGGGATCTCAATAGTGATGTACTGCTCAGAAGAAGCAGCACGAAGAGTACTCTGAGAAAGAGAAGAAGACTATATATACTCTTTTACACAGGGAGATCTTTTAGAAAGAATCTTTTTGACAGAAGTAACAAAATTAGGTTTACTTTTTTCATATACAGAATAAGGATTAGCTAAAGGAGCTACAGAAGAGCTGATCTTAGCATCTTCTGGAAGATAAAAAATTTCTACAAGGTTATCTATTTTACTTTGGATAGAAGATCGACAAGAAGAAGGGATAGAAATAGCAGAAGTTTGAATAATAGGAGAAGAAAGAGCTTTTGAAGTTGAAGTTTCCATGATAAGAAAAATATGCTTTCAAACTACAATAGTATCAATATTTACCCAAGTCGTCAAGGTTGAAGATGGCCTAAGTGCACTTTAGGCTCTGATACCACTAAACAGATCTTCTTTGAAAGAAAGTGTTGTTCCTATAAGCTCAAGGATTTAAACTTCTACTACACAGAAATGTCAAAGATCTACTATAAGATCAGTGGAGTTCATGATCCTAATCTCAAGTACACTTTTATTAAGTCTTTTCCAGATGAGATTCATGAAAGCATTTACAATTTGATCCATGAAACTGGCAAAGACATTTCTTACATCACTCTTGGTGAAATCTGGCAATTCATTCATGCTAGTATTTCTAAACTGTGTGCTCAACAAAAGTTATTCAAGAAAGTTTCAAAGGGTGATGTCAAGCTTTCAAAAGCATGTGATAAGAGATACTTGAAGATTAAATGCAAAGACAAGACATGCGATTGTCGACCCAAGAAATCCAGACATTACAGAAAGTACAAGACTTCTTCTCCTAAGAAGCATTTCAGGCCCACAAAGTTCAAGTTCTACAAAAAGAAAATAGCTTAGTTCACCAAATCCAACAGATGTTACATTTGTGGATGGAAAGGACATTTTGCAAAAGCTTGTTAGCAGAATCCAAAGAAAATAGCTCAGCTCCTCTAGCAAGTTGTAGCTGTCACACCAGCTAGAGAACATGATCTTGAGTCTATATATAGTGAGGATGATCAACCTTCTCCAGCCATAATCTTTGCTCTTCCTTCTTACTCATCAGACTCAGATTCCTCTTCCTCCTCTTTCTCTTTGAATTCAGTATTTGATTTTCCCTCCATTTGCATAATGACCTCCTTCCTTCTCTTCCTCTCAAATAAAAAAGGTTTGACCCTAATTTTCCTTATCTTCTTCTTGTTCAAGAATACATAATCCTACTGTTCTCCATCTAATACAACCATACTATTTATAACATACCCTAGTCATCTCAGTCCTCCTTATAGTGATGTCAGTCTTCCTTTTTCCAAACAACCCTCATCTCTTCTATCTGATTCTAGTGTCTCCTCCTCTAGTTCGAATGATTCAGATACAGCCACTTCTACTCATCCTCTACCATTAGCATACTGTAAAGTCATTACCAGTAAATACTCCAAACCTATCTTAGCTGTTGCTCTCTTAGATACAGGTTCTACAATAACCATGATAAATCCTAAGTTACTTCCAGCCTACTGTTGGAAGAAAAGTCCTAGACACTTCTCTACTATTTTAGGAGAACTTTACGAAACACCATTTGAGCCCCGTCATAAAGTTGGAATATAGTTCTTTCTTAACTATACTATATGGCTCAAAGTTGTTGGCTCTCATCTCTTTGGCAAAGACGTTCTCTTTGGCTTGAGACACGTTCTCTCTCTCTACCCGTTATGAGATCATGCAACAAAATAGGTTCAACATGTACAGATGTCTGACCCCATTTTTATTAGACATGCAAATAAGATAGTTAAGACTATCTATGTTCCTCCCAAAACTTCTATCTCAGAATCTTTTGTATTCCTATCCTCATCTGTTAACCTTGTTAAACTCCCTCGCAACAAGATCCCTGTTCACAGCTTTGATGCTAGTGGATGATATATTTATGTGCAAGAAATAAATGGTCACTTTATATGGGACATACTAGGCTCAGGTATGTGTGACCTAGGATGCCATTATGAAGAGGATTTGGAGCTTGATATTCCAAGAAGATGTTTGTGTCATCCTCTCAAGAAGCCAGATCTAACTCCTTGTAGGATTATTCCTAAAGCTTTTCATCCTCTTAAGGATGATGATGATGATATTAATGGAATAGTCACTTTTCCACTCCCTGCATAAGAACCAGAAAGAATCATTCCTAGAATGATGTTACCTTGGAGATACCGTCAACCCTCAAATCCAAAACCCCCTCTTTCATGTTATCAACCTACCTTACAGGCCCTGGCACAAGAAGCTACTATAGTTTCTCCACCTCTGTCTATTACCAAACCATGTTGTCTTTCTGTTCCCTTTAAAATACCCTCATTACCAGTTCAATCTTGTATGATGTTCTCTTCTAATTCTAATGAGTTTCCACCACTCTCCAGATAAATTGATTCTCACACTCCTCTTAGATCGTTAATACAGAAGCATGCTATGATGCCAGATGGTTCTTTAAAAGACTTATCTCTAGCTGAAGAAGTCTTGAACTGGTAGTCTAGAAATGCTTAGGTTCAGAATCTGTATTTGAAATGGCTTGACCAAAAGCTTGATAGAATAATCGACCAAACAACTCATCTATCAGATTCTATATCATCTTTTTCTAAAGATATTCTAGCACTCTACACTCGACTACAAAATCAAGTCCATCATCTGGATAAAGAACCTAGAGCTATGATTTCTTCAGGAAATTTCTTGGTAGATTTCTAAAAGAAAGATTGAGAAATCCAAGAGCTCAAAGCCCATATTAAACAAATTAAAGCTGACATTAAACCTTCACACCAACCATTATTTCCATATACCATACCCTTTACCCATCCAGAACCTTCTCTTCCTAGACAGTTCTCTACCTTTTCAGATCATATCCCTCATCAGCCCTGTCGCACACATTTAGCCCAACCTTAATCTTCAGCTAAAAGTGCTGGTAAAAGACTCATGTCTGATTCCTCTTTTACTCAGCCTCTTCCTACTCCTCAGATGTCTATTCAAGAAGCTTCCACTCCTATAAACTCCTCATCTTTTTTTGGTTCCTCAGACTCTAATGAATCCATAACTGTTCACTCAGAATTCTCTGGTGTTGCTGATATTACCAAAATTCTAATGACCATGGCTACTAATGAAACTGCACAGTCTTCCCAAACTAACCCTGTTGAACTCTTCATCTTTGAATCAGAAGATGAGTATATGCTAACAAGACCACAAGAAAGACCATAGGCCAAGAGATCTATATCATGCCCATGGTTTACCATAGATGATATTCCTCCATCTCAGTGGCATACAAGGTTACTTGAATTCAATGCCTAGATTGATTTACAAATGAATGATCCTCATGCTAATTTACGATAAATCTTGCAAGAGTTCACTTCAAGATTCACAGGATCCATTTGTGAATGGTTTCAAGGTCTTACACCTTATGAACAATTAAGGTTCTTCTAATTGCCTACAGCTAGTGAAGTCCTTAATATTATTCATTCCCAGTTTCTTGGTGACTTTAACTTAATTCATTACCAGAAGAAGCAAGAGTTCTTTGATCAAAAGTGCTATTCTTTGTAGAAAAAAGATCTAGAAAAACATTACTAGGAAATGTCTTGGTTGTATAACCTTATTAAAGGTCCTGCTGATGATAATTTGAAATATGCCTTCATTACTTCTCTCCCTGAAGAACTTCAACCAGATCTTCAGAAGTTAATGCAAGATACACAGTGATAAATCTCTCTTATTTCACTTGGTGAAATTTAACAATTTACTCTAACTGCTTTAGAGAAGCTCTGTACATAAAAATCGTTCCTAAAAAAGATGGCCCAGAAAGATCATAATCTTCACAAGGCATGTAACCAAAGTCATTAAGCAGAAGCATTGTGATTGCAAACCTAAGAAGTCTTCCCATTTCATGAAAAGATGACACCACAAGTTTTAGCTAGGAAAGAAGAAACGATTCAGAAAATTCAGATATTTTAGAAGGAAAGGATCTTCTCCTTAGAAAAAATCTGATGAGTGTTTTATTTGTGGCAAGAAAGGACACTTTAAAAAGAATTGTTTTAGGAATTTGGCTAAGGCAACTAAGCTACTTCAATAGATCAATTAGACCATTCCTATCTCTCTTGATGATGATCTTGAATCACCCTTTTCAAAATAGAGTGAACCTACTGAAGAAACCATCTTTGCTCTTCAGAGTGATTTTTCTTTTGAATCTAGTTATTCCTCCTTTGATTACTCAAATGATGAACAACTCTCCTCTCTTCCTATCTTTACCTTTGATGAATACATTCCTCTCTCTCTCTCACCTTCACCTGAAATATTTGAGGAACCAACAAAATCCATCTTTCAAGATATCTCTATTTGTTTTCCTATCATACATCCTTAACATTATAGCTGATTCCATCCTTTTCCCTATATCACCTCAACCATAAACGCTTGAACCAATTCTTATACCAGACTCTCCACCAGAACTTTCTGACTCTCAAGAAATTGACCTCCGTTCCATATGTTTCTATCCATATCCTTCCAAATATGATAAACCCATCAATGTTATTGCCCTTCTTGATATAGGTGTCAATAAGACTATGATGAACCCTATAGTTCTTCTAGCTTCAGCCTGGAGAAAGCATTATGAATACTTCAAAGCCGCTGATGGAAAAATTCTTCCATACTTCTCTTATTACTCAAGATAAGATTGGAATTCAGTTTTTTCCTGACTGTGTTATATGGACACATGTGATTGGAATGACTTTGCTAGAAAAAGATATCCTAATTGGCTTTGATGTCTACTGTCAAGCTAAACAATTATAGATCCTTCCTGAAGGATTGAAATTCAAAAGAAAGTTCAAGTCTTATTCAACCATTCACAAAATGTTCCTTTAATGTGTTGTACTTCAAAGTCATACCTGGAAAACCACTCAAAGAGTCTAAGTAGATCCCTATCAGGAAGATGTCTACCTTTGTACTCGAGAATCTTTGGAAAAGCAGAATTGTCCATTCTGACAATGAAATGTCTTGAGGCAAGAAAGAACTCAAACTTTTTGATTCCTTGCTTAACAGCTAAGACTTCCTTTATCGTGGAATGATAATGGAGTTCTGCATCAGAAAATATGCCTGAGGCATGTTTGCACAAGAATTCATCATGGCCTTGCTTTTCTAAAAGTATGGCACCCTATGCTATGTCACTAGCATCTGTCTGAAGGATAAGGGTGCTGTCATCTTTTGGAATTACCAATGGAAGAGGAGCAGCTGCTAAGACTTTAAGTTGTCTTATTGCTTCTGTCTGTACACTTGTCCATTGTGGGGCATTCTTTTTAAGCATGGCTTAGAGATGACACGTATGCTTGGCTACTTCAAGAAGAAAGTTCCTGATATAATTGATCATACCAAGGAACTGTTGTATCTACTTTTATGTAAGCTCTGTTTCTGGAAATGTAGCCACTTGTTCAATGAGATGTAGGCCAGGTATATATTGTCTGTTTCTGAGGATGAGACTAAGAAAGTTGATCTCTTCTTGACCAATATAGGACTTTTTCTTTGAGAGCATGACACCATAGGAATGAACCAAAGAATGGAATTCCTTGAGAAGTTTCTAGTGGTCTTTAATGGTGGAAGAGAAGAAGAGGATATCATCAATGTAGATGACATAGGAGTGAAGGAGAGGCTAGAAGATCCAAACCATTGCTTTTTGGAAGATTGAAGGGGCTATTTTTAAACCAAAGGGCATAACAGTCCATTGGTATTGTGCATTGGGCACACAGAAAGCTGTCTTGTAGCATTTTTCAGGATGGATTCCAAGTTGCCAGAAGCCAGATTTGAAGTCAAACTTTGAAAATTACTTGGCATGTTTAATCTATGTGAGGAGAGTTGAAATACTTGGAAGAGGAAACTTATCATCAGCCAAAAAGTGATTGAGTGGGGCATAGTTGATGACGAGTCTTTTCTTTCCATGTACTATTTCTAAATGCTTATTCATATAAAAAGCTTGACAAGCCCAGGGAGACTGGGTTGGTTTGATAAGCCTTGATCTAATAGCTCTTTAAGCTCCATAGTAGCAAGAGCTAAATCAACTGGAGACATACTCGGATGAGTAGCTTTGGTTGGGTTAATGTCCTCATTAAGTTTGAAGGGAAGAGTAATGAAAAAGTCAAGGTTTTTGTATAGAGGAGAAGGATGGTTAAATTTTTTATGAGAGTCTGCACAACAGGGTTTAAACAGGGTTTCAAAAGAAGAGAAATCAGCAGGTAAAGAGGTGAGGGCACATAGTCGAGGGATATGTGTGTAAGGTTTCTGCTGTCCTTTGAAACTGATGCCATTGGGAAGAATTCTGAGACTCTTAGCTTGATTATAAGCATCAAAACCAAAAAGAACATCTCTGCCAAAAAGATTAGAACTAACAACTATGATCTAGATTGTACAGTTGGGGAAGAACTGTATTCCAATCTTATGACGGGATTCCAAAAGTGTTAATGTCTCACCTGTATCTAGGAGAGCAACAGCTGAGATAGGTTTAGCATATTTACCAAAAAAAACTTTACAATAGACTAGAGGTAAATGATGAGCTAATGTGGCTATATCTGAGTCATCCAATTTAGTAGATGAGATACTAGAATTAGACAAAAGAGAGGAAGGTTCTTTAGAAAAAGGAGGGCTAGGTTCACTAAGAGGTGGATTGATTTGACTAGCGTAGGTGATGGACAGAATAGTTGTATTAGACGGAGAACAATAGGGTATTTTGTATTCTTGAACATGAAGAAGATGAGGAAAATCAGGGTCAAATCATTCTTGTTTGAGAGAGAGAGTAGGAAGTGAGGCCATTGTGTTGATTGAAGGAAAATCAAACTTTGAAGAGGAAGAGAGAGAGGAAGATTCTGAGTCTGAAGAGTATGAAGGAAGAGCAAAAATTGTGTCTAGATGATATGGTTCTACATGGTACTCAAGAGAACACAAGGAGCTTGAAAGAAGACCCACTAACTCTTCCAAGTGGTCAATCACAAGGTCATGAGCCAACAAATTTAAAGTAGCCATGAACTTATTTATTCAAGAACAAATAACAATGGAGCTACAATAACAAGTTTTCTACAAGTGCTATTTGGAGCTTAAAGAGGTGCCTAAGGCCATAATATTGCTTGGGGTGAATTTAGAAGAGAATGGAGCCTAAAGGATGCCATTTGAGTCTAATTATAAAGCCATAGCCTTATTTCATAAGCCTATGGGGTAGTTAGGCATGCTGGGCCATAAATTAGGCCTATTGAGGACCCAATAAGGAAAGGAAGCTAGGCCAACTAGTAGCCTTATTAGCTTGCATGAATTTTCATGTAATTGTAGCATTATTTTATTTTATTTATTCATCTTCTAAGTTAGAGTAGGAATAGAAGACCAAGTCCTCCTTGGATTAGACTTGTATTCCATATCCTTGAAGGACCAGGGTTATGAATTACTATAAATAGAACCTATTGTAAGCCTTTAAAGGCACTTTTGAATCATCATTCAATATACAGAACCAATTTTTGTCTTTCTTATGCTTTATGCATTTTATGTATTTAGTTAGGAAGTGAGGATTTGCTTTCTTCTAATTACATTAGGAATTAGGGTTAACTTATCAATCTAATTGTGGCATTTTCTCTTCTTCCATTAAGCCTTATCATTTACATTTCCATACTTGCTAGTTTGGGGGTTCAATAGGGCGGGGGTTTATTCTACCATTGGAGCTATATCTTAGGTACGTGCGGGTTTGTCGTATACTTGCCATTGGGTTCCACATCACCAAATATTGAACCTATTTAGGTCTACCCAAGCAAAGCAGGCAATTCAAAAAAGAAAAGACTTTTCAAATCAATTGGAGCCAAATGAGATCCAATTTGTTCACGTCCTAATTATGCAAGAATATATGTGTTTGAGATGATTTAGGTCACTATCAAGGAGTCCAATTTTTGTAGAACTCTTCCACTTTTCATGCAAGTTGTCTCAAATGGCCTTTAGAATAGCAAACAAGGTGTCCTAATTGTATTAGGACTCTTCACAATTCTCAAAAATAAGTGTCCCAATTGTGTTAGGACTCTTCACAATTCTTAAAATAAGTGTCCAAGAGTTGTTAGGACTCTTCACAATTCTCAAAGTAGGTGTCCTAGTTGTATTAGGACTCTTCAAAATTCTAAAAATAAGTATCCTAGTTGGTTGAGGACTCTTCTTTAGTATGAGCAACTTGTAAATAACATAATAGAATAGAAGATGTTTTTGTTTTTTTATTTTTTTTGTTTTTTGTTTTTCTTTTTGATATGACTCAAATGACTAGAATATGGTAATGAATAGACTCACTAAATACATAAACATAACTATCAACTTAAACAAATAAATCGACACATAATAAGAAAAAAAACAAATTAAACAAAATCCTAGGAACTAAGATAAATAGGAATTTACCTTATGAAGCAGGGATTTTAGGGGTTAATAATAAAAATACGATTGCAGATAGAATTAAATCCCTTAGTCTCTATGGACTAAGTATAGAGTGAGAAGGGTATCGAACGCGGGGAGCTAGGTATTATTCCAATCTCCAATTATAAAATTCATTGATTCCTAGTATCTTTATGTCACAAATTGAATAGGTAAGAATTATGATGATACGGTAAATATTGATCCTTAAAAATGCAATTAGTCAAATCAAATATGAATAATGTTAAAACAAACCAATATATAAATGACATTTTCATTTGTACTATATAGTATTCTCATGGCTATATAATGTATATTCACATTATTTTCCATAAAACTCTCATTTTACAGATGAAAATATGAAGCAATAAGAAACATATGTCATGGTTAGTATTCTCAAGAAGTGGATTCCAACAATCCTTTAACTAGAGTGATTAACATGAATCTTCCACTACTATTACTAATTCTCATTATGGGCTTAGGCACCTCTTTAAGCTCCAAATAGCACTTGTAAAAGGCATGTTCTTGCAGCTTCATTGTTATTTATTCTTGAATAAATAAGTTCATAGCAGCTTTAAATTTATTGGCTTGTGACCTGGTGACTAGACCACTTGGAAGAGTTAGTGGGTCTTCTTTCAAGCTCCTTGTATTCTCTTGAATCCCATGTAGAACCGTATCAATAAGAAATCATTTAGAAAGCTAATCTTTAGAATTAAACATCTCTCAATGTTCAAGCATTCTATAATCCAACTCTTGTTGCAATTATAAAGTAGAGATTTTTGTTTCTAAAACCAATCTTTAAATTTAAACATTCATAGCAATCTTAAATAAGCACAATCAGTTTTCCAGCTAGGGATTTTAGAAATCAAATCCTACTATAGAGTACTTAGCCACTCATGGCTTATAAGAAACACAAGAGAAGATGAAGAAAGCAAGGAAAGAACCCCCTACAATAAAAATCAATGCTAGTTGAAGTGTAAGGCCAGGATGAGATTCATTTCTCCCTCTTTTGCCTCCTTTTATCTTTGAGTTAAGATCCTCTAGCCTTATCTTCAATTTGATGGTCTTTGGGCTCTTCCTGCTTTTATCACAATCGTGACTTTCTTGATAGTGTCCCTCCTAGCTTCTAGCTTCTGTCACAATCGTGACATTCAATGTCACGATCATGACTTGACTTTTTAAGCCCCAAAATGCTTCATTTCTTCTTGATTTCTTCACTAAGCCTACACACTCAACAACCTCATTAAATTCTACTAAATCAAAACAAAATATAACAAAATAAACATCAAATTATAACTAAAAATAACTAAAAAAATGCAAGTTGACATACATCAACATCCCCACACTTAAATCTTTGCTTGTCATCAAGCAAAGACAATACAAACAAAACATACAAAACAAAGAAATTATAATATACTCATGATATGGCAATTTACATTCATTGACTTGGGCATCCTTAACTTGAAATCACTCCTCTTCATGTGATCTTCCCATTAAATTAGCAAATCATTAGGTATTGAAAAGATAGTAGTGTTTAACTTAGATAATCAAATTTAATAATTCATACAATTGCACTATCCCTCTTGGAGGAGTTTCAGTAGTCTCAGATTCTTCCATTTCTTCTACGAAAGGAGTAGCCATCATTATGACACCAGTAACATCCATCTGTTGTGCTTCTTCAAGAGAAGAGGTGTCTGTGAACACAGAAGACTCGGATTCTGAGAGTTCAGAATCTGCCTGTCAGTCTATGAACGGACCACCTTCATAGAAGTTCAGACAGCAGACATGGCTCTCAATGGAATTCACCTACAATTTCTCGGTGACTACACATTGATACACAGACAACGCAAGCAGGTCTTCTTTGAAAGGAAATGTTGTTCATACAACCTCAAACATCTCAACTTCCACTATAAGGAGATGTCGAAGATCTACTATGAAATTGGTGGAGTCCATGATCCCAATTTGAAGTACACCTTCATCAAATCTTTCCCTGATGAAATTCATGACAGCATCTACAACTTGATTCACGAAGCAGGAAAGGATGTCTTATAAATCACACTCGGTGAGATCTGGTAGTATGTCCATGCCAGCATCCTGAAGCTCTGTGCCCAGCAGCAACTGTTCAAGAAGGTTTCAAAAGGTGACATCAAGCTTACGAAGGCATGCGATAAGCGACACCTGAAAATCAAGTGCAAAGACAAGCAGTGTGATTGCAAGCCTAGGCGATCAGATCGTTACAAGCCATCCAAAGGGCCTCCTCAGAAACAATTCCGGCCCAAGAAGTACAAGTTCTATAGGAAAAAGTCAGCCCAGTCCACAAAGGCGAACAGATGTTACATTTGTGGGAAAATGGGACATTTTGCTAAAGCATTTCGGCAGAATCCAAAGAAGACAGGTCA
>CANYBF011446848.1:0-11104 GCA_948192965.1 Dalechampia spathulata | reverse complement strand
AGTGTAGGGAAAAGAAGAATAGTCCAATTCCAAGCGTTAGGGAACAAAATCACCTAAGTCTAAGTGATTTTATGAGTTTATTTTAACCTAATTGCTTAGAATAATCCAAAACTAGGTTTAAGAAAATTAATTTTAGTCTCTTGACGGCTGCTAAAACCCTAAAATTCATAGGTCTAATTAAAATGCTCACCAAAATTGCCAACCCCTGTCAGAATGGAGTTGCAAAGCTTTTAAAATTTCTGTCCCGGAGACATACGTGATCGCGTATCTTAACATATGCTAAACCCTAAAACATACGTGATCGCGTATGTTTGTACATATGCGGTGGGTCCAGGAACATGCGCGGCGTGTGACGCCCCAAAATGGGCCATAATTGGCCCAGAACGGCCCGGAACGATCCGAATTAACCCGGAGTCGCCCATGACCAACCCGAAATGGTCCCGAATCATCTCAGACTCGAATCGAGTCAAGACGGTCCAAAATTAGGGTGCGACAGTTGTAATGAAACCCAAGTAAACCTAGAGTAATCATTAACCATAACAAGTGCATGCATACCTCCTAAACTAGCAATCTTAGTAGGTCCAAACAAGTCCATGTGAAGTAGTTGAAGGGGTTTTATAGAAGTTACCTTATTTTTTACCTTAAATGAGGATTTCACTTACTTTCCCATTTGGCAAGCTTCACATACCTTGTCCTTAACAAATTTAATCTTTGGAAGTCTTACAACTAGTTCATCCTTAGCAAGATTGCCAATGTTATTGAAGCTAGCATGTCCAAGCCTTCTATGCTAAAGCCAAGAGTCCTCACTTATAGAAACAAGACACTTAACACTTTTATTAGAAAATGACTTTGAATTAATTACGTAAACGTGTTCTATTCTTTCACCTTAAAATACTAATTTATCATCACATATTCTATAAACAAAGCATCCCTTAAGATAAAAAACAACCTTATAACCATTATCACAAAGTTGACTTATACTTAATAAGTTATGCTTTAACCCTTCAACCATTAATACTTTATTTATAGAAAAGTTAGATTCCTTACCAATCTTACCAATTCAACCACTTTACCTTTGGCAATGTCTCCAAATGTGACATTGCCACCATCCCATTTTTCAAGGTTGGAGAAGAGGCTTGCATTACTGATCATATGCCTTGAGCATCCACTATCAAGGTACCATTTGTTTGTACTAATCTTAGATCTCAACCATACCTATTAAGACAAGTATAATAACTTTTTCTAAGGTACCCAAATGTATTTGGGTCCTTGAGGATTATAAGCATACATATCATCATTCCAATGCATTTTTCTAATGAAACATTTATTGATGGTATGTCCCTTTTTATTACAATAATGACATGTGATATTCCTAAATCTAGAATGGTCAAGTACATACTTCTTCCTAAATGCATGAGAATGGCTATTATTGCATGAACATGGACAATGATGCATTTTATTGGTATGCATTCTATTGGTTTTAGAATGAACACGTTTCTTTTAAAATCCTTTGGTTTTTGTGTTAAGGTGGAAGCTTTAAGAAAAATCGTAACTTTAAAAGTGTAGGAAGAGTTTTGATTAAAACAAATACCTTCTTTGTTACCACTAACTTTTTGATGTTTCAAAATAGAATTAATTTTAACATGACCTTGTTCAAACCTTGAAAGATTATTCTTTAACAAATCCTTTTCTCTCAAATTCTTAGCATTTTCATCCTTTAAAAACTTGTTTTCCTTTTCAACATTTGTAAGCTTAGTTTTGCTAGAGTTAAATTCATTTTGCAAATCATTTTTCTCTTTTATCATGAATGCGTATTTACTTCTAAGTGATTGATGCTTCCTAGCTAAATGTTCATATTTTTCTAACAAAGCTTCTAATGCATCATATTCATCATCATCATCACAATCATCGTTACTATAGTAAGATTGAGATGATGTGGTTACCTCATTTTTCTCATCATCCATGAATGCCATGAAGCATAAGTTTGTTGGTCCTTTTCTCTCAAAATTTTAGCATGTTATATGAATTAAAAACCTAAAATCTTGTGAATTGAAGGCTAATTAGAACATGTATGCACTAGAATTTCCTAAACTATACATCACATACACGTAATGATATAAAGGAGATAAGTAAGTAAGACACAAGTTGGTTTAAGTGCATAAGCCTATCATGGAAGTTTGCTAGTGTAACTTGCTTCTTATGATTCAAATTATAATTGAATAAAGGCTATTTATTAGAAAATTTAAAGAAGTTGCTTAATTTTTTTATATGATATACATGTGAAATATGTATGCTCAAGATAGTCATTTTAAGGAAAGTAAAGAAGTTGTTAAGATTAAAAGGACTTCATTCTTATAATTAATATAGCAAAATTTTTATATTAAAAATGTGCATGATATATACCGGTTAAGCTTAAAACTATCATCAAAACTTATAAGAGATTTTTACTCATATAGCTAAGGTGGAAATGTTAAAGATTTTGACATAAAGCATCGATTTCATCTAACTCACCATAGCTATTTGGTTTATAAATATTATATATGCTTATGTAAACAGTTAATACAGATTTGTAAACCATTTAATTAAATAATAAGAAATTGTAAACAATAGTCAAGGGAGAATAAAGGAATCACCACTCTGGTTTCACGTACGGGAAAGGGAAAACAGAAATAGGTTTGTGCCTAGTGATGGTTGCATCGTAAATAAAATTTATAAGCATGTTATACATTCTTTACATTTTTTTTGAAATGTACATAGTATTAGTCATATTCATGTTTATTAATCATTATTTACAAATAAGATTATCATGTAAATTATATTATCTTTAATAAAAAAATAAGGGACAATGATAAATTACTATACTTTATTAATAAAATTAATTTTAATTGTGTATGTGTTTAGTTATGACTAGTACCTAAAATGAGACTAATAGGTAATGAGTAGCCTAGTTAAGGATAATTATTTTATTATAAATTTTGAATGAGGTAAGTTATAGATAATTATTATGTGAGTTGGATGATATGTTTATATAAGTGAATGTTTATTGAAATAATGTTTATTTAATCATTTGTCTAAAACTATTGCTGCCCTATATACACATGTTCATAAATTAATGGTGAATATCATAGAATACATCTATGTTTATTACTAATGGGAATAAACAATATTCCTAAGAATGTATGTCAATTATAATGATAAAGGTTGGATATAAACTATATGTTTGTTACATGTTAGAAATGTAAATAGTATTGACTGTATTTATATCTAATAGCTAATACTTTCAAATAATGATTATTTATTCATTCATCTAAAGTTATTGTTAACTTATATAGTTATATTTAGAAGTTAATGATGATAGTTATATCATGAATAAAATCATAGATAATATAAAACGCTTGACGATTCAAGCTTTACAACATAAATTATTATACGATATATGGATACTATAGATGATTATAGATTCATAGTTATGTCATTGTTATTGATCCAAGCTTTGTAATGTAAAATGTTACAAATGTTTAATTATTTTACATTGGTGTTGGGTATATGATATATTGATGTATTTTGAGATATTATTTACAGTTGAGCTACTATTAAATACACATATACATTAAAATCATGCATTATAAATCATCAACATGCATTTTAGACAAATAAGGGAGGTACAATTATATATATGTATAAAATATATATAAAATGTGATACAAGGGAGGCACTTGTATATTTATATATGAAATGATATAGAGATAGAGAATACAATGGTACTGGAAAAAATAAATCATTAAAAATATGCTTAGTACAAATTAAGCATAATCAGAGATAGAGATTATTATGATTACACAGAAATGATAAATTCATAGAAAAAGGTCAATTCATAGAGGAATGATGAAATGATAGAGTATAGGGGAATGCATTCATTATCATATTGTATATCCTTTTTGTACAGAAATACAAATGCAATTTTAAACTTTGTATTTATTGATGTTAAGCATGTTTGTTGCTATTATTGATTGACAAAGCAAAATTATGATTGATTTATGGGAAAATTAACACATATGTAGAATTGGTAGACAAAATTTATTATTTACAATTATAATAATTTAATAATGGTGGGTTGGTTTTGTTAGTGCTCTTATAAGTGTCACATCCACATATCTAGCATCTTTATGTGCATGTATTTTATGCATACATTATAGTGAAGGATTGATTAGTGCATGAAATGCATGAATAAGATATGATGCATAAATGCTTTGATGTGATGAATATGATATGAAGTGCTTTATAGATAAAGAAATTCCATATGATATGGAATTGATAGAGAAAGAAATGAAAAGGAAGCAAATAGATGATTATAGAGGTGAATATTCAGTAAAGATACAAATTTGGTATACTTTTATTGAATGCTTTAAATGAAGCTTTATGATGGAATTTATGTGTGTAAGGTGATGCATTAGCATGTTTAACATGTTATTGTATGATAAAGTATAGTTTAAAATGTGTGAATATAAGTTAAAGTGAAGTTACAAATCACGGTATATTAAATGGTAAGCTATGACATAAATAGAATTCCATGGAAAGATAAGGTTATTATTGGAAACCATGTTATGTGTGATTTATGTCCATATTGTTATGATGTATGGTACATGTAAATCTTAAGTAAGCATGACATAAATATGGTGTAAAAATGAATATAAAAGAAAAGGAAGTAAATTGGTTTAAGTAAGGTAATAATAGCTTACCATACATCATTTTATGATTGGCTTCTTCTTTAACATGGTCAAAGCTAAGTCTTATATTATCTAAAGGAGGAGGCAAATGGGTTTCAATTCCTCCTTCACTCCACACTTGGCTTCTTCCTCTTCTTTTTCTCTTTGTATCCTAACTTAACAAAACAATATCCCAAGGTAAGATTACATTGAGAACTTGGTTCCTATGCCTCTTTGTGTTCTATGTGTTCTATGTATGCCTTCTTTCTCTTCTTTTATGCTTTCTTACTTCTTTAATAAATAATTAAGTTAATGAGTGGTTGTGATTATTGTATGTAAATGAAAGAATTTGGATTCAATGATAAAGGATAAGAAAGCTAAGTTGTTGAACTAGGTTTATAGTGTAACTGAATCAGTTTTCATTATGGTATATGAAATCTATGTTAATCCCTAACTTATATCCCTTTAATACATCACTTTGGTTACTATTTAAAGTATTATAATGATGTTTAAAGGTATTTAGAGGGTTTGGTATGCTAAAAAGTTAATGGAAAGATGATAGAATGTAATAGAAACTTGAATTCCTACTTGTTGCCTAATTTAGGACTTTTCAGTTTTTCACTATTTAAAGGAAAAAAATTATGTAATCCTTGAATTCTTATGTAAACATGATTAATTAAATTATTTAGATTATTAAAATGGTGTTTGGTTGCGTGCAAAGCTGAATTATGGCATGAAAAATGCTGAAATGGTCATTAAGGAGGCATAAAAGCATATTACTTGAATATGTTGTATGCATATGACCTTACAGTGTAGGTATGTGTTGTCTATCCTAGCTAATTGGACCTAAGTTTATGTTTACATGTATATTTGTATTTTGATTAGGTATGGCTTGATGAGAATGTGAGTTAAAGGTTAAAATGGTTAAAGTACGCATGAAGAAATTCACAAGCTAGTATGTGAATCATAATATCCAAGTTGTGTAAATTTTATGTGTTATCAGAGATGTGAATATATAATGGTAAATCTGGATATATTGCTTATAGATATGGCTCAGGACAACATGTACATGCATTAAAAGTGATTATATGACTAAGTTATGATGGGGAAAGAATTGCATAAGTTAGTGGTATACTTAGAAAGTGCATTTTAGTGTAGCATATGAAATAAGTCATCTTGTATGGGTTCTTTGCATACCTATTGCCATGTGAGACAGAAGATATACATGTGGTATATTCCATAAGAGGTAAATTTATGTAATTTAATGCATGTTGCTTGCAAGTTTCATGTAAGTGTGACTTAAGTATGTAAATAGTGCATTTTCGGTAACTTCTTTAAGGTATCCGGCCTTTTTTACTTTGGCAGCCTAAATGAATGAAATAAATAGCATGCTATAGCTTGAATTAAATCTTGATGAGTTTACTTTATGATGGTATATGGCATGCTTATGTTGAAGGCAAAGGATATTGCTTAAAACTTCATTTAGTCCTAGTATGCGTAAAAATGGTACTTTCATTTTCTAGTTTTGGCAATTTTATATTGTATGCCATAAATGTTAAAGTTTTGGTACTTTATTTATATGGTTTAATACCTTGATATTTGCATGAGATGATGAAATAAAATTAAGTGTCATTCATGATTCATAAGCTTGTCATTAAGGGTACATGGTAGCATGTGCATATAAGGTGAAAAGAAGAAGGAAGCATGCAATAAAAATGACCATATAAATAGTAAAAATAGCAAATGAATAGTAATTTGACTAGTATGACCCGACACCTTAGTGAATGGTCATCTTAAGCTTCCAAACATAATGCTATACATACCTATACCTTATGACTCTTCATTATACATAAAAGTATACACTTAGAGGCATGAAATAATGTTAATGCAATGTGTTCAAACATGACTATGACAAGTCTTATACATGCTTAAATGTTTTAAATACTTGATTTACTTGCTAATATGTATATGTATGACTTATACTTTTACTTGAATGCAAAGATGTGTAAAGGTATGAATGTGGATAATGGCTAACCATATATACAAATGAAAGTTAATGATATATAAATACACTTAATGGATGATGTTATGATTCAAAGACTTAAGTTGGTCAAAAGGCATGTATGATACCTACTTGTAAAGTGTAAAATATTATAAGATGGTATTATGCTTACATGCTCATTATGAATCAAAGTGGAATTATATTTACATGTTATGAATGGATATGAATTCCTTAAGGTGATAAGTTAGGTTTAATATGTAAATGACCTTACTAAGTGAACATGAAATGGAAATGCTACAAGCTTAGCTGATGAGACTCATGCTTCTCCTCCAACTATTGATAAGAAGGTTTATACTATTTACTTTATGGTGATAAGTTAGGTGATAAGAAGGTTTATACTATTTACTTTATGACCTTACATAGGATCTTGAAATAATGATTTCTCACTATATGTTTACCATATCAACCTAATAAGTTTATATTTGAATGATATCATATAGTTATCTTTAAATATGATCATTAAAGCATCATGTAATGAATCATTCATACATAAAGGCATATTCATGACATATCATATGGAGGATATAAAGTGGGAAAGGAAAGTGATATACAAAGCAATGTTCAATGATAATGTACTAGGTCATAGAGTTATTATTGGTTCCCTTAATAGAATCATACAATATATGTTCCTATTATGCAACCATAGTGAAATGTTATGTTCCTAAAGGAACAAGAGTATTATATAGTATTGGTACACAAAGAAAACAACCTAGTACAAATTGTGCACATCCATACAAAAATGATATGAAATGTTATAGGAAAATTGAAGAGAGAATGCAAAGCATGATTCCATTCTCATAGACATACATTATCATTCATATATCATGAAAGTACAACTATTGAAATGATGAATTCACTACAATTGTGCTTATATGGAAAAGTATACAAACCAATGATGTTTAAATACAATATTTGATCCATGAAAAGTTACAGTGAATTCTTTATGGTATTTGTTCCTATCTATACATAGTATGCTATATGCATTGCTTTTAACAGTAAAGAATAGCCCAAAGTGACATGTTATGATATGGTTATATTGCATAATGACTGTTCACCATGATTTCATATCATTATGTTATTTTTGATACATGATCATGTTGTTCACTCATTTTATAGCACTACTTAGTTTTATACTCAACATTTGTCATTTGATGAATGTAGGATCGAGACCTTCCGGAGAGGATTTAAATTGAGTGATCAACAGTAAAAGGAGGTTGTGATTTTGAAGAATCCCATTCTTAAAGCAATTTTGGAAGAATTTAACATACTTCATACTATCTTTAACATATGTAACTTGTTGTATTAACCTTACGATAGAAATGCTTATATTATGAACTTTTGTTATGTGTAATATCAATACTATTAAAGTTTATAAAATAAATACATAAATTTCATATGTTATATGATAGTATGGTTATGAATGACAAATATATGATGTATTCATAGGATATAATGGATGCATACTATTGTGTATTGATATTACCTATGTTTACAGATATTACTAAATTATAGGTACATAATGTTTGATATGGTAAAATGAATTGGAATGCAAAAAACATTTGTATAGATCCCTTGTAGGATAATCAATGATTTCTTTTCTTATGAGACTATTAGTTATTCTACAAGAGCATGTTACACCTAGTTTGGGTGTGATATTTTTTAGTTGTATCAGAGCTAAGGTTAGCTTGAGTTATGATTGTTGCATGATATGACTACTACCTAAGGTTCATGAGTTGCATAATAGGAGTATTGTTATTCCTTGATGTTTTTGATTGTTATGATCCATGTGTGTTTCTAGACTAGATATTATGATAAACATAGTAGTTATAATTGGAGAGGAAGGTGGGGGTAGCTTCAACCCTCAAGAGGAAAGATCAAAGTTTGATGAAAGGGCAGAGGTTCAGCAAGGACCTATTGAGTAGGTTGAACTAGGAGAGATAGTACCTCCTATAGAGCAACCACCCACATCTACTATTGATCCCATAGTTATTCAATTTACGTAGTCTCTCAAATTCTTACAAGGATAGGTTACTACAATAATTCTAGCTCCACCTCTAGTAGAAGTTAGAGATGTACATAAGAAGGATTTTAAGAAGTAGAGAGCATATGGAGCTACTAATTTTTTTGGGATAATTGATCTGTATGTTGTTAAAATATGGCTTAAAAGGACCATGATGGTTCTATGGTAGTTGGATTACCCTAATTCAGCAAAGTTTAAGTATGTTATCTCTTTACTTTAGTATGATGCTTATGAATGGTGGAAGACCATCCCACAAAGTATGGTTGATCTATCAGTTTTGACCTAGGGTGATTTTTAAAGGGAGATTTAAACAAAAGTATGTACCTTCATCATATACATATCAAAAATTACATGAGTTCCTTAGCTTGAAACAGGGGAACATGTTCGTGGTAGAGTATGAATGAGAGTTCACTATACTAGCTTATTATGCTACAGGCATTCTTACCACATGTAGGGATAGATGTAAGAGGTTTAAATAGGGACTAACTCCTCAGATCAGGGCATTGGTATAGGGGTTCAACTATAAGGATTTTTTACTTTAATGGCTAATGCTTTAAACTAGGAATGTACTATCGAGGAAGAGGAGAGTACTATAGCTGGATAATTCTAAAGACCTTTTAAGGGGGCCAGTTCATCATCTGGAGGGTAAGTTTTAAGGCTCCTTTATAGTTAGACTAATAGGATCTAGACCATCATTGGCACATTGAGCATAGAGTGAGTGGTCTATGGGTCATGGTAGTTTGGGGGTTGGCCAAGCCAATGCCATATCTATGGTCATCCTCATTATGGTGCTTGTAGAGTTAGTATAGATCTATATTATAAATATGGTGCTACCAGACATGTTACATGAGACTACACTGTATGTTGAGTTCTGCTAGTGCATATTATGTCTAAAGTTGAGTCATATCCACAGAACTCGATACTTAAAACTACTTCTAGTACTTCCCAAAGTGGAGATCATGGTAGAAGCAGAGGTCGAGGTCATAATAGTAGAGGCCAAGCTAGTAGTTAGGGGTCAATGAACCAATCAATCAGGGCTCCAACTATAGTCTACAGCCTAGAATAAAAACATGACTTTGAGCTGCTGATATACTTATCAATAATTTCCTTATCTCTAAACATGATGCTTTGGTACTATTTGACCCGGGATCTTCACATTCATACATAAACACTAAATTTACATGATTGCTTGATATCTCATGTGAGGGATTAGGATATGATATTGTAGTCTCTAATCCTTTAGGTAAAGATACGATAGTTAATAGGATTTATCGATAGTGTCCTTTAGTTATTTATGGTATGTAATTTTCATTTAATTTAGTAGAAATACCTTTTAAGGAGTATGATATTATCCTGGGGATGGATTTGTTATCAGATAATTACATTTAAACATCTAAAGTGTGCTACTATTTAAATATAGGGTTATGCACTAGCGACTATATCTAGATTGATATCAGCAATAATGACTCAAAGACTATCACAACAGGGTTGTGAAGCCATACTTGCTCATATGATAGATACCAAGCATAAATAGGTTTAGTTAGTAGAAATACCCATAGTATGTGATTTTCCAAAATGTATTTCTGGATGAGCTGTTAGGGTTGCCATCTGAGAGAGAGGTTGAGTTTGAGATAGAGGTAATGCTAGGCACTGAACCTATGTCTATGATGCACTACTGTATGGCATTGACAAAGTTAAAAGAGTTGAAGACTCAATTACAAGAATTATTAGATAAGGGGTTCATTTGGTCATCAGTGGCAGGTCTAGCTCCGGGAATCTCCACCAGCACTATCCAGCGGTGAGGCCAAGTACTCTCCACATGCTCCCCGAAGCGAGGCACCAGCCTGCCTCCCTCAAACTCCGTCAGCTGAGGTATGGTCTGCCGTTGACCATACTGATGACGAATCCTAGCAGGACTGTAGTACATGCAACGCCTGAATCCCGGCAGTGGGATGCAATCTATGTAAGTCATCACAGTCACATGTTGTATGTGCCACCAGGGGCAACTCCATCTGATCTCGCTCTCAGGTCGAGTCCTCATCAATTCAACCCAGCCTTGGAACGACATTGTCCTTGCCTCACCAAAGGCATAGCCCCTTCTCTTGAAGCAAAATCTGTAATATAAAAGAAAATAAAAAAACCTTGCTGAGTTGAAAACCTTGCGAAAGGCTGCTCAGGCAAAAGTAAGAGTGACCCGCTGAGCTGAAAACCCAAGGGGGCAGCTCAGGCAAAAAATTAGGGTCTGGAACAAAAGCAGAAGCCCGATGAGCCAAAAACCTTACAAAAGGAAACTCATGCAAAAGCTAAGGCAAAAAT
>CANYBF011446680.1:0-16522 GCA_948192965.1 Dalechampia spathulata | reverse complement strand
TGAAGAATAAAAGTAATTTCTTTCTTTTTCTTCTCCCTACTTTCTCGGAATTTCTTACACGTAATGATACCTGTTATTTGTACTGCTAAAGCCAACTTTCCAATGGCATCCTCCAGTGCACATGTGCAGGTTTAGCTGGGAGGAGCTGCACCCTTCTGAACCATCGGGTTTGTGCCAAGACCCCGCTTTGATTGAACCAACACTTCCCTTTCCGTCCGGTAATTTTCTCACTCTGCTACAAAATGAAAAAACTTATGGTTGCTTTAGCTCTTCGAGCTGTGCTACAGTGTTTCTGATCCCATCACTAGGTTGTTTGATCTAAGCTCCTTATGCTGTCATCTTTCAACACGTAAATTTTGAATCCGACGCAAACGTGATATAAGTTGTGAAAAAGATGGTCGTAAGTGTGGCTCCCTGTAAAAGCCCAATGAGGAATTTTATAATCATCATTCATGTAATTATTTATGATACCGTTCAGCCAAGAACTCACCTTTGCCAACAATCATGAATTATCTCAGCAACTGCTGGATCGACATCCTCTGGAATCTCAAGACGTTTGTTCTGGAATCCGACAGCTCCCACGACTTGCATTGGATTCAAGCCTTTCCAAGGAATCTGGCAGGTTGTCAGCTCCCATAAGATCACTCCAAAACTGTAGACGTCACATCTGAAAGCAAGCCAATCCAACTCGATAAGAAATATGCCATAAGGAATTTCCCAATAAAATGCTTGAGCTACATTGAGGAGTATTACATAAGATGTACGGGAGTATTCAGTTCACTCACTTCTCATTTGCTAGCTCATTTCTCAGGACTTCAGGTGCCATCCATTCGGGCTACAGTGCAAAGCAAATTTTGTGGCTTTATTATTTGGTTAGAATGAATAACACATGAGAATAGTAACAGAGAACCCCACAAATACGATCTCTTACCGTTCCAGCAGTAGACTTTGAAGACAGAAAAGTATGGTGCTTCAGACGTGACAATCCAAAATCACAGACCTGCAGAAAGAAGATAGCAATACCACCCGAGATTATTAATCATTTTGACCAGCAAAAAGTAAACAAGTCAAATCTGATTCCATTTGAACAATGATAAAAAATTAAGGAATCATGTGAGGCACCATTGCAATTCAACCTTAACAACCCAGTTTTTGTCAACAAGAAGATTTGGAGATTTCAAATCTCGATGCACGATAGGAGGATGGCTTGTATGCAAGTAGTTCATTCCCTTGGCCTGCAAGGGACCAATTACTTATAGAAAGGAGGAAATAGAATAAACTAAACTAAAGATTATAAAACATGTATATACAATTGAATGATACCACATCCAAAGCCATACGCATTCTCCTCTTTTCATCAAGTATAGAATTAGGACGATGCAACAATCTATATAAACCCCCCCTGCACACCAAAAAGATGAAACTTGACGGAGCTTTAAATAAATAATTTCTGGAAAACATAAATATGACATTGATCAATCAGTTGTTTGGTGTGTACAAAAACATAAGACCGGAAAGCAAAAATTTACCTGGGTAGAAACTCCGTCAATATTGACAGGTGAGGAGGGCGAGTAACTGCTCCCATGAATAGAACAACATTGGGATGTCTTAATCTTAACATAATTTCAGCCTGCCCAAAGCAATCAGTGAGAACTAACATTGATAATATATTAGAAATAAACGTGGTTAGAAAAGAGAACATTATCATATATAAGGTCAGTGTACAAAGCAGAAAGCTAGTAAGGTTGCTTACTTCACATTTGAATTGAACCAACGCATCTCCAGATAAATCTTGATCCAAAAACTTCTTTACAGCAACTTCCTGTCAAGAAGTAATAATATAACACATTTTGCAAATAAAATAGCAGAAACACGTCATGAGTTGAAATTTCAGCCAGATGGTACAATGCTATTCCTAATGAATATATCAATATACAAACAATGCCATGTCAAATTTATAGCATAAACGTTCTATAATGTGTAACATAATTTAATGAATATTAAATATCTAACATGGCATTTTCAAGATCAATTAATGGGCATTGATGCCCATATAACCAAATACACACACATGCAAGCGGGCATACACAAAAAAAAGAAAGACTATGATCTATTATTGTGAACATGATCAAGTAACCACATCATTTTCAAGTATACAACTTACAGTGCCATTCCAGTCTGCATGATACACCTCACCATATGAACCTGCATAGCAAGATTTTAAATAAATTAAGTCTAGCCATTATTGCCTCAATAACTTGCATCAAATATTTGCTTACCCAGAAAATAATGACAATCCTCGACTTCTATGTTGATCATACTACCAAATTCTCAACCAGGGATTCAAGGCCATTCAAAGACATGATATTAGCTTAGCATACTATTATTATTTGACTGAGTTAGAAACCTAAACAGAAGTTTAGACAAAATACAACCCTCTATAGGAAATGTCAGTACAGAGAAGGTGGTTTTCACTTATTCAATGTCATCGGCTAAAGTTATTGCAGCTCAGGCTGCCTTGTTTAATTGATTGCCAAAGGTCAATCCACCAATATATGTTTCCGTCAATGCCACAATTTGCAGGCACAAGCACAAAAATATTCTTAAGAGGTATAAACACTGATAAATGGTTCAAATACATGACAAAGTAAAGCAAATAGTTCAGTTTCCTTCCATTTGCAAATTGCAATCCTTCAAATATAGTTACCATGCAGTATGGTCAACTGATGGCAAAGAGTACTCATAGAAATCTCGGCTACTGCTTAAGAAAACATAATGGAGCAAGATCCAGAGAAATTAATAGTTTCTTACCTATACCAATGCGTTCACCAATCTGCAAATCTTCCCACGGGATTTCCCATTCAGCAACCTCTCCTAGCATTGGATGAATTTTCTCACTGTAACCATTGCAGGAAATATGCAGAGCATTGGCTGTTTCAATCAACTTCACAGCAGGTTCTTGGCCTACTTCCATGTTGAAGGCTCTCCCTAGCTTCTCTGTGAAACGCTGATTATCATCACAGACAATGGCATTCTCAGATTGTAACTGGCAAGAGTCCACTGCTGATGGCAAAGAAGATTCATGAATTTGATTCCCATGAATCATCATTCCAAGCATTACTAGTTGATTTGTAGGGAGGGTATCAGAACTTGTCTGCAATTTTCCTTTCAGCCTATTATCAACAAGTATAAATTCTTTATTTGTAGCATCCAAGGGAAAAGGGGCTTCAGTCCTGTGGATATTAACTTCTATTTCTCTTTGCTGCTCAGCCCGGCCATCAGCAGTCCATCCCCGCTTAGTATCACACTTAAAATCATTCAGTGGATCCTCTACTTTCGAGGATATAGGAGACTGAGTGTACCTTAATGATGGCCTACCAGAAGAGCAAGGATGTATATCATCAAAAATTGCCCCATTTTCAAGAACTTTTTTTAACACTTTCTGTTCATTGATATCCTGCTGATTCATATCTGAAAATAAATCTGGAGGAGGT
This sequence comes from Dalechampia spathulata, assembly GCA_948192965.1. Classification (NCBI taxonomy): domain Eukaryota; kingdom Viridiplantae; phylum Streptophyta; class Magnoliopsida; order Malpighiales; family Euphorbiaceae; genus Dalechampia; species Dalechampia spathulata. The sequence continues at coordinate 13,028 of CANYBF011446680.1, read as the reverse complement.
GATGCTCCACTTTCTAAGAGAACAGCATGTAATTTCTGGGCAAATTCAGGATTTTTTGCAGCAGATATAACATACTTGGAGACATTTTTCACTTTGATGTTTTCAACTGATGATGGTATTCCTGTACCTACAGAGTTATGACGTGTTCTATGAGACAATGGGAAAAGTTTTGCAAACTCTTGTTCAAATGTCTCAATTTGGTTTCTCTCAACCAAACTTTTTTGGACTTCATTTGCTTTAACGCTGGCAAATACCTCCTCTGTTCTTGAGGTGCCAACCTGGTGAGCCCTATCTAAATTTGGTGAAACTGCTGGGTCCCTGGATCCTCCAGCCAGTAACAACGGTGAACTTTTGGCAACTTCAGTAAGATCAGCAAAGCCTCTTACATCAAATCCAGTGTTCAGGAGATGGCTGCTTGGCACCTCAGCAGGAATTAGTGTTCCAGGAGCACCCATGAGATCAATAATGTACTCGCTGCATCACAGCAATGCACCAAGCACATCATCAACAACAAGATTCCCTTTACAAATTTGTAAGATAAAAAGCAAATCAATTAATAACATGTACAAAGCAAACACAGGCACATTACAAAGATCAGAAGAACCAAAAACTACATAGCTTAGAAAATTAAATATAAAAGAAAAAAATATAGAAGAACTAAGAATTAATTAACATTCATAATTTGCAATATAATTCATAGAAAATCTAATACTTAACATCAGTTATTCTTTGTGAAATGTGGAAGTGTACTATGCACAAGATGCAAAAGTTAAGACACATAATTACATAGAATCCAGTGGAACAACTCAATGAACAAGATCTCACATATATTTTGGTGCATGTGCATCAATTCACCATATATATAATTCATCACGTGGTGCCACTTGACCAGTGAGATACTAAATAAGAAATTGCATCACCTTTCATTATTGATCTTGATCAAATTTACAGCTCCATCATCAGTGCCAGTATAGTAACTTCCCTTCACCAGCATGCATGGGATATTAATTCTATCAGCCAACACCTAAAGCCAAGGTTTTGAAACAGTTAATTTGAGTAAAAATTTCTTAACATGGACTCGAGGAAATGGTGCAAGATCAAAGACCTTTTCCAAATTGCAGAATATTAAGATGATTGCAGAGCTAAAAAAACAATTCATCCCATTTCAAGTCAGATTGTGCACGCCCTTTATTAATTATCCAGTTGCACACATTACCATGAGTTAAAAGAGATCTCACAACCTTAAAAAGCAAAGCCCGATGCCGTGACAGGCCAAGATCAATATGTCCAAGGGGAATCACAACAGATTTCAGAGAATTTCGTAACTCATAACTTCTCCTGGTCCACCTTGCTGATATCTCATCAGCATCACCCACTGGACCACCCATTCTATCAACAACAACATTAGAAAGCTTCTGAATCAAGGCACTTAAAAGCAAGTCGTCAGAGTCTTGGTTCTCCACGGACATGACATAAACATTTTGCTCAAGCTCCAGCAGTTTCGGATCATCACGACGGTTTACCAAAACCACTTCATAATCAACATTATCTGAAATGGATATTGCTTGCAGATCCGTTAATAATGGCATCTTCCCTTCAGTGACTGATGTTGAGGCAATGCCAAACAAATCATAAAAGCCATCTGTTACCTTGTCATTGTAATTTATAACACCACAGCTCTGCGTAAAACATCAAAAATTTTGTATATGAGAAATCTTGGCCTCACATACGTATATGGGCTTTCTAAATGAAATTCCATCAAAAATGTCAAAATCATACTGCATACTATATATTAAAACCTGACAGATCTAAGACTTTGTCAAGTAATGTTCAGCATACTCTAATGGCCTTTTCCATATTCAGGTGTCAATCTTGCCAAAAATAACATCACATAATATGAGCTTTCGCATCAATATCCATGCAATCCCTACACAGCTAACCTCCTAATACACTATAAAGAAATGCCCAAAAGAAGGGGGAAAAAAGGCATAGCTGCCCTCGCATAAGAACTTCATGTTACCTCTTTGGTCAACAACTCAATTTTTTAATGTAAAGCAATGCTAGAATGTATCTTCTCTGGTGATAAAACATCAATGATGATATCTGAAAAACAATTAGGGTCTACAATGTAGAACATGAGAGATTCAATGAACTTGTACAAACATCTACAGGATTCACCTCAGCTGTGAACAAGCTCGATTACCGCCTTTGGCTTTCACAAGCATCATAGCACAGCTAGCTTGAAACAGATTCCAGATAAAGCCCTCACCCAATTAAACCATGCATCAGAAGAGAGGAAACCGTGTTTGCAGATTCCAACACATGAAAACACAACTCAATTCGCTCAAAATGCTTAGTCAATAACCACTTTACCGTCAGAAGCTCAAATCTCTTTTAATCTAACTCCGGCCAGACATTCAAAATTACAAGCAGAAGTCACCCGCACATAAAATGGAATCAGAAAGTCAATTTGACTCCATCTCTTGCATGCAAAACAATTGCAGAAAAATGTTTTCAAGGGGAAAAAAAGAAAAACGAGAATAATAAAATGCAAATGAGATCTTCAAAATACAATCAGACGAAACCATCCAAGGGAACAGGTATCAATAAACGAAGCCTGAGTAGATTCATAACTAGATGAACACGCAAAGAAAGAAATAGGCAAAAAAAAGAAACTTATCCTGATTCTCTACAAGAAGATTTGCAAATCTAAAATGCACTTTACTAGCAAAAAACAAAAAATGACTAGAAACAAGTATTAAACGAGTATAATCGGAATCACAAGCCACGAAATATCAAAATCAAAGCATACCAAAGAAACCTGATCCAGAACGATAAATGAAAAAATAATTTACAATTCTATGTCCATAAGACCAGGTCAAAGAGAAAAATATTAAGTTCACCAAAATTAGAACCTAAAAAGGAACAGATATAGGAAAATAGCATATTGGGAGTCATCCTTACCCAATAACGAGACGAGAGAGAGTTGTTAACAGAATCCGCAACGGAAATCGAAGCACCAGGGTAACCAAGGCTAATCCGTTTAGCCGTGTCGATCTGAGACGACTCAGGATCGGTACGCGTGTCTGGATCCGATACACTAATCGCCAAAGCTAGTTGTACCTGGAATTCCTCTTCTAATAAATTGAAATCCGCATCACCGCTACTATTGATATTATTACTCCCGTCCGTTACCGTCGAAGCCGATAGTGATGAATCAACCGCTGAAATTGACGTAGATGCCACAGCGTTAGGGTTAGCTACAGACGGCGAAATGGCAGTGGTAGTTTCCGCGGTGGCAGCTAAACGTTGCTGGTCATTGATTCCACTACCGATATGTAATTTCCTTAGAAGATGCTTCATCTTCGACATCGATCATTAACGATAAAACTGACAATTTCTTTTTTCTTCGTTTTCTTTAATCCCCTTTTTTTCCAGTTTGTTTTTCTTTGTATTGTAGTATCTACTGCTACTGGCTTACCGTGCGCCTTAATTTTTTAATTTTGAAGTACATGGAGGAAGATTCGCTTAACCTACGCACACAAACTCTAAGCTTGTTTTAATTAAATTAACCGCTCACCCGTTCCCTCCAATGCTCCCTCTACGCGTACAAAGTGTGTCTCTGCGTTCATTCTCATCATTTTCCCAATGTTCTCCATTTCACCTGTACCGTCCAATTCTCTGACTTTCTGGGTCCTCTGGCTATGATTGGGTGTTGCTGATGTCATACAAATCGAAGTGGTATGCGAATCCAGAGCCGACCATCAACTAGCGTGTAACCACAAGTACTTAATTTCGTTTTTATATATTTTTAAATGAATTTTGAAATAATTAATTTATCATTTAATTTATATTAGAAATAGTTAATGGTGGCGGTTTTATATTTTCAAATTCATGATTTAAAAATTAAAAGTAAAATTCAATCTATATTAATTTATAAAAATATGAATATGAAGAGAGTATGGGGTCTTAAAGGTAAGGAGACCCATGTGACATGACCATTGGCTGGTGGTTTAAAAGGAGACCTCGAATTCAAAAATTTAAAATATAATTTAATTAATGATTTTGTTTTGGGTTTAAGCTACTTATTGAAGATAAACATATTACTTAATAACTAAAAACTAGAGTATTGAAATATGCATTAGTTAAATGTTGTATTTTGAAGTATGAATTGAAACATCTTTTAATTATGATGTTATATTTCGTAAAGCGTCTTATGCTTAATCTGACAAACAAGTACAGCTGTCCAATTCATATTATGAACCAGAAGAAGATAATCGTAGCTTTATTTCTAAGAAAATAAAGACTATATACTTTTATTAATTGTCTTGACTTGTCAATTTATAAGATTTTAAATATATATTACGTTTAATTTAATAATAATAATAATAATAATAATAAAAATACAGAAGTTAATGTTGCCATGAGCAACAATTATTATTACTGAAGTAGATGTTTATCGCACATGAAAATACGAGTTTATGAAGCTTCCGTGGATATGCTAAATATATGTACACACAGGAAGGAGATGAGTTTCGACTTCCGTGCTCCCCAGGCAACCTTCGTCGAGCAGCTATCAGCCGCTGATGAGGTTGCCCTCACCCAGGAGAAAGGTCACCATACGCGTTGATTATGGATAATGCATATATGGAGGAAGACTAGAAAGATTTTGACTTTCGTGTTTCCGAGGAAACCCTTGTGTTAAGCAGCACGTCAACGGTGATTAAGCACTGGCTGCAGCCTGTTCTTCCACATAATGTGATGCTGGAAGAAGGGTGCAGATGAGGTTGCGGTCACCGTACACATTGTCCACACGTCCTGAGATAAGAATCCCCCCAAATGGAATCGTCAGAATGGTACTCGACAACCAAAATGAAACCAATAACAAGTAACGGAAAAGTTCAAACGGCGAAACTTTTGAATATCAAGAGGGAGGGAATACACACCTGTGCTTGGCCAGAACTTTGCGTCCCGAAGCCAGGAAGCAGGGTATGCTGCATATTCCCGAGAATATGGCTTTGACCATGTATCTCCCATGAGTAAATATGGTGGATGAGGAGCTCCCTGCGTTTTCACAATTTTAACATCATTGCCAAAGCTTCACTAGATTGAAAACTGATTAATACCATGCTAGTATAAATCCAGATAACTATAACATTTGTAAATTCTTGACATAATACTTCAACTGAAAAAAAAGAAACAAGCATTAACCTTTAGGACATTGGTTTGCATGTCATATTTTCCATTCTCAATCTCCGCAATTTCCTGTCGAATGGAGATGAGTGCATCGCAGTACCTGTCCAACTCGGCCTGAAAAAGAAGTTGGGTTTGATTAAAACCTCCGTAATTGAGGGAAAATACGAAAAGCGAGGAGATTTTTCATAGATTTTACCTTGCTTTCACTTTCAGTGGGTTCAATCATCAGGGTGCCTGGAACAGGCCATGACATTGTTGGTCCGTGAAATCCATAATCCATTAGGCGTTTAGCAACATCCTCAGGTTCAACGCCAGAAGAATTCTGCAAGAAGAATGCCTCGTAAAAACATGTATCTAAAGAGGTACATATGGATTGAAACAAATAGGAAACATAATTAAAAAGTACCTTTAAAGCTCTCAAGTCTATAATGAATTCATGGGCATTTGTTCCATTGGCACCACAATAAAGGACAGGGTAGGAACCCTGTAAAAAGCAGTCAAGTGTGAACTCATGGGCACTTGCTATCTAACGGAACTGTCTGACTGTTACAAAATAAGAAAAACTAGGAGGTAATGCAAGAATGACAAACCTCCAAACGCCTCGCCATGTAGTTTGCTTTCAATATTGCGATCTTTGAAGCGTTGGTTAGCCCTTGAGATCCCATCATTGCTATATAAGTATATGATATTGGCAAGATAAGTGCAGAGCCCCATGGAGCAGCTGAAATGGCTCCAAGTGGTTGGGGCTTTTCTGGAGGTGGTATGCCGCCAGTAGATATCTTCAATAAAAGGAGATGATGAATTGTTAACCACACGAAATGAAGAAGATAAATGTTCGTTAAGAAATTCATTTTTAATAAGAATATTTACCACAGGATGCGAAGGCAGAAATGGTGCCAAGTGTTTCTTCACACCAATAGGACCCATGCCAGGACCACCACCTCCATGCGGAATGCAGAATGTTTTATGGAGATTGAGGTGGCAGACATCAGCTCCAATAAAACCTGGACTTGTTAAACCCACCTAAAAGAACCAACAAGTTGTGATCAAAATAACACTGCATAAATAACTAAAGATAATGCTCATCACCAAACAATTCACATTTTTGAATTTGTACATTCAGAATTGGCATCGGTGATTCAACTCAATCTCTGATTCCAGGCAAAAAAAGGAGTATTGATATTCAAGGATGGAAAGGCATAAAAGACCTGTGCATTCATGTTTGCCCCATCCATGTATACTTGACCTCCATTGTCATGAATGATCTTACAGATTTCAACAATGCCTTCTTCATAGACTCCATGGGTTGAAGGATATGTAACCTAAAATTTCAAATCAGATTAATAAATCTAATACCGGATTAGGAAGCTGCTAGAGATCTCTTCCAGTGATAAAATTTCAGCATGCAAAACTAAATCATCAAGGAAGCCATGTCTCCATACCATCAGAGCTGACAGGTTGTCCTTGTTGGCTTCAGCAGCCTTCCTCAACTCTTCAATGTTGATGTTTCCCTTGGAATCGGTTCCTACAGCCACAATCTTCATTCCACACATGGCAGCACTTGCAGGATTTGTACCATGTGCTGAAAGTGGTATAATGCACACATTTCGATGATGATCCCCTCTTGACTACATCAATTCAGGGGAATAATAAGCACAATTACTTGAAAGAGGAAAAAAGTGTCGCAATGATCTGAAAAAGTTCTTGGATTTTGCTGGAAACTAGTCACAGAAAATAAGGAAACCAACATTTGCATTCAGCCATCACTCTACCTTATGATATGCACGGATAGCCATCAATCCAGCATACTCGCCAGCAGCACCAGCATTAGGTTGCAATGAGAATGAATCAAAACCAGTTATGGTGCACAGGAAGTCACCCAAGTTATTGAACATTTCCTAAGAGAATATAAGAATTCAAAGAAAGGTCAATCTGACTGTTCACAAACAAATTTGGTCCTGGGCTGTAAATTTCAGCATCCCCTTTAAGTGATACAAAAACTACTAACCTGATAACCCTGTGCCTGTTCAACAGGAGCAAAGGGATGAATGTTGGCAAAGTTAGGCCATGTCACTGGCATCATTTCAGTGGTTGCATTCAATTTCATTGTACAAGATCCTAATGGAATCATGCTGTGGCATAACGAAATATCTCTTGACTGCAACTTATGAAGGTATCTGAGCAGCTCATGCTCTGTACGGTACCTGATACAAAAAAGAGAGATGATTAAGGTTGGTTTGGAGTAGGAATCTAGTTCAAACATACGGGAAAAGAGTTTACATGTTAAATATGGGGTGAGTTAGGAATGGGCTCTCCCTTGTTAGCTCAGAAGGGATTACACTTTGAACCTCAGGTGCCAGAGATGCAGCAGAAAATGGAACCTAACATTTAAAAAGAAAGATGTTAGCGATGAAAACCACCAAAGTTATGAGAAGTATTTCAAGTTACTTACAGGCTTGCCACCGGCAAAAACTTTGAAAAGATTGTTAACATCCTCCAATGTTGTTGTTTCATCAAAGGAAACAGTGATCTGAAAAGCAAACCATAATTTAAGAACCTCACGTGATATTGACTTTTAGTCGACCAATACAACAGTCAGATTATACTTACAGTGTTTGCATCTACAACTCGCAAGTTTATTTCATTTTTGTAACCAGTCTCGGCTACTGCATATGCGTCAGCACACTTCACTTTCACAGTGTCAAAGAATGGAAGGCCCTGGACTTCCAAACCAAGTTTCTTCAATCCAAGTGCGAATACTCCAGCAAGACCATGAACCCTTTGACCAATGGTTTTAAGGCCTTCAGGACCATGATAGACAGCATACATAGCAGACATGTTTGCCAGCAATGCCTGAATAGACAAAGTGAGCCTTAGTCCCAAGTTAATAACTAAATCTAAACAAATTTACTGAATTTACTGACACTAAGTCTGTATAAGCAATTAATAACAATTATAACTTACTTGAGCAGTACATATGTTGCTGGTAGCCTTGTCCCTGCGAATATGCTGCTCCCTGGTTTGCATAGCCATACGGTAAGCAAGCTTTCCTGAAGAATCAATACTTATACCAATAATTCTACCAGGCATCATCCTCTTGTACTCTTGTGAGGTGGCTAAGAATGCTGCATGAGGACCTCCGTACCCCATTGGAACACCAAACCTCTGAGCTGAACCCACGACAATATCTGCCCCCAATTCACCAGGAGGCTTCAACACTGTCAACGCCAACAAATCCGATGCCATAACGACCTTAACCCCATTGGCATGAGCATTTCTAATAAACTCCCCATAATCCAGAACTTCACCCTCAGTCCCTGGATACTGAACTAGAACTCCACAAACATCTCCACTTTTGTAATTGATATCCTTAAGATCCATGGTGACTACCTTAATATCAAAGGCATCAGCTCTAGTCTTGCAAATATCGATAGTTTGTGGGTGACAATTGCTAGCAATAATAAAAGTTCTTTTCTTTCCTTTTAGTAAATGATTACACATAGCCATTGCTTCAGCAGCAGCAGTTCCTTCATCGAGCAATGAAGCATTTGACATAGGCATTCCAGTAAGATCAGTAATCATAGTTTGGAAATTAAGCAAAGACTCTAATCTCCCCTGAGATACCTCAGCTTGGTAAGGAGTATACTGAGTATACCAACCAGGATTCTCCATTAGATTCCTCAATATAACAGATGGAACGTGTGTGTTATAATAGCCCATTCCTATATATGACTTGAAAACCTTATTCTTTGATGCTAAATACTGCATATGTTCAATCATTTGGCTCTCGGTTAAACCTTCATCAAACTTCGAAAACTTCATTGAATCAATTCTAATAGATTTAGGCACAGTATCATCTATTAAAGCATCAACAGTATCATACCCACATAACTTAGCCATTTTGCTCTGCTCTTCTGGTGTGGCTGAGTTATGGCGTCTAGGAAAAGTGTCACTTGGTTTCAAACACTCAACAGAAATAGATCTAACTTGTGACCCAACACTATAATTACCGTAAGCAACCAGATTTTTGCCAGCTGAGAAGATTCCTGATCCAGGATTTCTTGAAGCAAAAGAAGACAGTGTTGACACATACCTTGAAGGAGTATACAGTACAGGGGAAGAAGAGTTCAACCCACCTGACGCCTCATAGCGGCTTTGGCGGTTACGAGGTTTCGATTCATTAACCAACCGTCTCAAAATTGCTCTGTTAGCCAGCTTTCTCGCACGTTCCATGAATGTAACGTAGAAAGACAGATACTAATCAATAGAAAGATTTGAACTTTGTTTTTTGGTGTGTGTTTAAATGTAATGATAAAGAGAGCAAAAGAAACAAAGGTGCAATCTTTATTCCTATATCCAAATATAAAAACCAAAGAGAAAAAAAAAAAAACAGGAAAGAAGCTAAGGGCAATGGAGATCGGTTGGTGAGCAAAAGAGGTTCAAGAATGGGATTAATTCCACACCATGAAACCTCAAACGAGTGGGCGAGAGATGGGTTTTTTTTGTGCGTCTGCAAGTAATATATAGGCCCGTGGTAGGGTGGGTATATATGTCTATAAACACATACATATGCATAGACACATATATAATATATATATCAAGGTTAATTAAAAAATAGGAAATTTATGGGTTCGAAATCTGGTGGTGGTGGGTGGGTAGGTGAGGAGTGACTAAGCACCCATGGAGAAAACGACGGCCTTTTTAATAAAAAACAATCAGCTTGAAACACGTTGGCAAATTCCAAAAGAAAGAAGAAGAGAATTGAATGGAAGGAAATGAAGGAGATACAAGATTGAGTATCAATGGATGAAAATGTCTCCCATTTTCATTCATTCAAAGGCACAGAAAAAGAAAAAAACTGAAACTTTGCTGTATTATCTGCAAAATCTTGGGTGGCACAATCTCTTTCACACCATGCCTATCTCCCACACGCATACATACAAAAACCGTTTCAAGGTCAATCTTTTTCTTCATACTATATAATACATCAAAAAAGAAAAGGAAAAAACGAAAGAGCCAATCTTCCCTTTGCTTTGCTGTCTGTCTACTCTTCTTCATCTTTTTCTTGACTCTATTCTTACCATTTTTGTTGGTGTTAATTGGGACCAGACTGGAGACTTATTAATCTAATGAGTATTCGACGCCTGTAACTGCATATTAATGCTCGAATCCTGTGTTTTTATGGTTGTTATTCCTGCCCCTATTTATCCTAACTCTGTGTATTTTATTGCGGTGGCAATTTTTACGCCATCCATCCATCTAATAGAAATATAATATCAAAAAGATTTTTAAAAATTTTTTAAAAATTATATTTGATTTAATTTTGATATTATCAAACTAGTAAATTATTTTTAAATGTTAAATTTAATTTATTGTATGATTAGGATATCTAAGATTTAAGAAAAACTAAAAATGTATATTTTCTAAATTAGGTATGAAGTCGGAAGTAGATCAACATTTTATTTATTATGTTAAATTCGATTTGATTTTAGATCGTATTAAATATGAATGATATTTATAAAATTAAAACTTTATTTGAATGGTTTAAAATGGAAAGGAAGAGTGAAATGGTTTGGGATAGGGGTTAGAGCTGGTATGAACATGGACATATTTTTAATTAAAATTTTAAAAATAAATAGGTCCAAGGGAAGATTTTTTTTAGACATTTTCATTCATGAGACAGATAGTGTGTAGTTGAATCTCACCTCATTCCCTTCAAACAACAACTCTTATATCAAGGAAGCTATCCTCCATTTTATTCCTTTTTTTTTTTATTTTTATTAATTTCACTTTAATTTTAGTATCTCAATTTTTATTTATTCATATACTTTCAAATATTTATTATTGTTAATTTATTTTTATTTAAAATGCATGTAATATATATATATATAAATTAAAAATATATGATAAATAAATTAAAATTTATAAAATAAATAAAGATATTAGAAAATATATATAAAAATTTATAAGTATAAAGTATAACCGGATGTTAATTGTGGAGGTGACTCACTAATAACAATTTGGATTTGTATTTATATTCAAAAATTATATCATTAAGCTATATGATTTATTTAAATTCATTTAATACTTATAATTTATTTATGTTAACTTATTTTTTTAATTATCTTATCATATGATATTATATATCATATAATATTATATTAAATTTTAAATTTTTGAATATAATTAATTAATATTTACTTGAATTGAACTAGAATTTTAATGAAAACATGAATGAATGAAAGAAAGAAAGAAAGGAAGGTAAAGGAAGGAAAGAGATGATAAAAACAAAAAAACTTCTGGCATGAAAATTGCCACATTTACATGGAACAGCTATTTTTAATTTTTTTTTTAAAAAAAAAATAGACAACGTTAATTTAAAGATTTTTTTATTTTAATATTAAAATCTTAATGTTTTTTTTTATCTTTTAATTGAACTGTTGAAGTTATTAGATATGATGAATATAGATTTAAAAATTTATAAATTAAAATTGAAGTTAAATTATTTAATTAAAAAAGCATATTTTAACTTAACAATTTTAATAATTTAAAATAATTGATTTAAGAATTTGAGATAATCGTATATTATAACGAGATATGGTTGGAATCCTTTTCGGCTAATAAGGATTGCATTCTCAAATTGCATTAGAATGTTGGAATTTATAAAGATATTTTGAAAATTTATAATTTACTTTAGAATATTTATAAGTTTAATAAGAATAAATAAAATATAATATATAAATATAAAATATATAAATATCAATTAAAAAATAAGATATTTTAAAATAATTTATTATTAAAATAAATTTATTGATTTGTTAATTTTATTTATGAATGTCTTGGATATATATAAATTATTATAATGAATAATTAGTAGTGTATATATATGATATAAAAATAAAAATTTAAAACTTTATTAAAATAAATAAAATGGAAAAATTCACAAAATACATGTATTTTTTAGTCATTTAATTTTTTTGAAATACTAATGTTTTAAATCTTTTAAAAATAAGATATTTAGGATATATGGTATTTTATAAAATATATATATTTTTATATATATATATATATAATTTTTAATTTATAAACTAAACAAAACATATCATCATATATATTTGAAATAACTCAAATCAAACCGTTAACGAATTAAATAGAATTTGAAATAATTAAATAATTATGTCTTTCTAATCACCTAACTTTCATTTTCTATTTTTCACTTATAAGGAAAAAATATAACTTAATTAATTAATTTAAACAAAGAAAATAGCTTTCATTTTTATTCTTTCTTTGTATTATTTTAGAATACACGTCTCTTAGAATTAATGAGAGTAATTTTTCAATAAATAAATTGTTAGATCTTGGGATCCTTGATCTTAGTTTTAATATTAACAAATCATATTTGTGTTATTAATAAAGTGTTTTAAAATGTTAAATTTGATTTCTGGTATGATTAGGAATGTTCACTACAAAAAATATGGGAAATAGCGACGGCAATTTGTCGTCGCTAAAAGGGAATTTGCCGTCGCTATATCATATAGCGACGGATTTAGCGACGGCAAAATTCTGTCGCTAAACCATTTGACGCTAAATTAATCGCGACGGATTAGCTACGGAATAGCGACGGATACAATTCCGTCGCTAATTCCGTAGCTAAATAGCTACGGAATAGAGACGGCATATTCCGTCGCTAATCCGTAGCTAAATAGCTACGGATTAGCGACGGAATATGCCGTCTCTATTCCGTAGCTATTTATTTCCATTATATTCAATATTTTAAATATTATTTCATTATAATTTAATATTCATTGAGTAATATTCATTAATATTCATTT
>CANYBF011446650.1:0-16034 GCA_948192965.1 Dalechampia spathulata | reverse complement strand
GGCTATTGGGTTGGGCTATCATATGGCAAGTGACAGTCACAGGCCATATTAGTCACAGACGGGCCCAGGGCCTGACTTAAGCTGAAAGGGTTTCAGCTTAACCTAATTTTGGAGTATAAATATGTTATTATAACCAAAATTATGGCAAGCCACACCATTCTTCTTCCTTTGGTCGAAAATACACTCTTCTGCAGAAGGAGAATTCGGCCTTCACAAGAGCAATTGTGAGGAAGACGTAAATTCCATAAGTTTTCTTCTTGTTCTTTGCTAGTTCACAGGAAAGAAGATAGAAGTAAGCGGTTGCTTGCTTGGAACATCCTTATTTCATGTGGATACTATTGGAGGCTGCCTATTTTGGTGGTTTTTGGTTTGCTACAACCATAAATGCAATAGAGATCACGAACGAAGGACATCTGCATTGAATGTAAGAGTTACTATCAAACTGTCACTTCTAATCTCTAATCTGGTTTCCCTGTGTTTTGATGCAAAGATCTTCTTTTGGTTTGTTGTTTTAAAATGAAAATTTTAAATTTCTTCTGCTGCTTAATCACTATACAAACCAACATCATATGTTCCCCCATAATTTTTGAATATGAGGAATTTAATGGGAATATGACATACATGCATCACATGTTATCTGTTTTGATATAACGTATATCACACATTGCATAATTTATAGCATATATTTGGCTTAAGAAACTGAAATCCCACTCTTCTTTTACTTAATTGCCCGTTAAATATTATAAATACCCCTTGATATTTCATTAAAATAAATTAGAAATTAATAAATCTTGCTTAAACTCTACTAAATTTGCTTTAGAAATAATTTAATTTGGATTAGACTTAATTAGCATAATTAATGACTAATTAATCTACCCTTTTACAATTGAGGAATCATGATTAAGGCTTCTAATTATGGTATGATACTAAGGGCTTTCAATTTCCATTATGTTTTCCTAATTTTTTGTTTTTTTTATGATTTTTGGTTGTATAAAATCACTACTTTATGTTTATTCGTTCATTTCTTATTGAAAATATGAATATATTAGTGGCATTTAGGATTCAAAGTATCCCAAATCATATAAAATAGTCAAACATTATCAATTTCTTCTGATTTTCATTTATATATCATGATAAAAAAAATGCAATTTTTTATTTTATATATGCAACCATGTGCATTGCTCATTATTATTATCATATAACATGTGATGCATGTTATATTTTTAGCATAAAATATGGTTCACATTATATCAAAAATACAATATATGACACACATTATTTAACATATGATGCATGTTGTATATAAAATGCTTATAAAATCAAATTTCATTCATGTTTTCACTCAATTTTGCTTACAATTAAAGGTATTAGTAGCATTCATAGTCTTAGAGTAACTTAAATGATCTAACATTGTTGAAAATTATGGGTTTTGGCACCATTATGTTTTTAATGGTTATGTGATCATTTTACCTATTTCCATGACCTATTTGGTTAATTCTAGCATTAAAATTAAATTCATAAAATTTTATTAAATTAATAATAATTAATTTAATTTTTTTGCCAAAATTAGGATGATTGGAAATAACTCTAGGATGAAAATTACTTTTAGATGATTGTCCAAGGATTATGGAATTTTCTCATTATGTTCATGACATTTTTGATAAACTGGATCATGTTAATTCCTATTATTATACAATATGCAATGTACATTATATTTTTGGGATAATATGCAATGCACATTTTACTCTACCAAGCTTGAAAATGCTTATTATCACCTTAAATATATTTTCAACATCATTTTTAAGCTTTTAAGGCTTTATAATATTAATTTGAGCTTGCTAATAGCTTAGATTAGTTATAAAGAGTCTTAAAATCATCATTTTTGTTTGAAATATGTTGATTCCATTTTTCACTTTAAGTTTTGGATTTTGTATTTTCAAGTCATGCCGTTTGAGATTAAAATTCATAATAATTTGACAGAGTAGAGGGGATTTGGCCTAATGTCCAAATCTTGCATTATTGAAGCCCCTTTATAATAAGCTTTTATTCTATTTTTTACAATACCCTATTTGTATTTGTTAATCTAATATGTATCCCCTATCTCTCATATTCTTTTTTGTGCTATATTCACTTTATTGCTACCATGCTGTACATATTTATCATGCTATGTTGTTGCTATGTTATTGTGATTATGTGATTTATTCATGTTTATGAAAGCAAAATGCATGCTCAGAATAATTAATCACTTAATATGGTAAAATTGACTATGAAACTTTAAATGAATAGATTTTCACTACTTGAACCCAATCTCTAAAGGATTTAGTTAGAACTCATGCTATGAGTCGGTGGAACCATTTTCTTAGAACCGTATAAGTGATGACTTTATTTGCAACCTCTTACAGGACTATATCATACCTCAATGGAGGTCTTTAAGAAGTCCACTCTTCACTCCAAGCTAGAACCTAGTGATATCTATCATAAAACCTCAATTCGCTCTAGGTCATGATAAAAACCTCACCCATAGTGGGAACTCCATTAAGGATTTATGGTAAAAAAATTGTGGTATTGAAAGTAAGAGTTCCTTTCCACTTTTACCATATTAATTTGTTAATTATATTGCATACATGAACGCCTTTGCATTTCATACAACACTCTTATCCTTCTTTAAATGGATTTAGACAAAGCAAAATTGATCCAAGAGATGCACATTCCTAAAGTTGAGATTAAAGTTAAAAGACTTTTAGGGTTTGAGTATGGTTTGAGTATGACTATGGTTTGAGTAACAAAAAAGCTCTAACATTACGTCTAATCCTATCAAGTACAAGCAATTTCCAAGATCAATCCTATAAAGTACTTATATGAAGCTCCTTCATTGGTGAGGAAATTTACTAAATGGCTGATCTTGATATCATAATTCAATGTGTAGTACGTCACTAAGAAAGTAGTAAATGGCATAGCAATTTCTGAGTGATTAGCATCTAGACTGATGGATGACTCAAGACATTCAAATTAAACTTCCTTAATAAGTACTTAGGGGCAGTTGACACTTAAAAGTGGTGTTTACATTTTGATGATGTAATTAATAAGAAAGGTGTAGGAAGTGAAGTTATGCTAATCATTCTAGAAGGCTATTTAATCATTCTCTTAAAGAGGTTGAGCTTTTCAATCACTAATAATATGGCCAAATATGAAGCATGTTTATTTGGCCTTGAAGTTCTGCTAATGATTAGGGGTCAAGAGTTTGAAATATTTATTGATTCATCCTTGCAAGCTAAAGCTACCAAATACTCAAGATGTGGAGTAATATCAAACAAAGGATAGAGAAGAACCTACCATAATCAAAAATCAAGCAAATTTCATCATAAACTTGCTAAGGTATATTCGAAACCATTTACATTTGATTTAATACTAATAAAGGTTCTTATCTTGTTTACCTAATCCTAGGTCAAGTTGTTGAACTGCTCCTTCAAGTATCCAAATCTTGCTTGGAGAGCCTTGTAACAAATGCACCATGCATGTAATCATGGGAACCTAGCTAGTATACTCTATGCAATCTTTAGCACCAAAAGCAGTTTGAACTCATAATCCATAACCTACAAAAGGGTGATAAAATCAAAGGGGTTATAAAATCAATATAATTTAGTAGCTACCTTGATGACTTACCAATAGCTAATAAATCTATCTTTGCACTACTTATTATATAGATCAAATCCATGGATCAAATGATCCAGATTGGCACTACCCCTATAAAGCCTCTCTACAATGGCTAAAGTCTTGCAGAGCTCATAATATAAATAGATGGATATTGTTGTTAGCATCATTAAATATGATGCGACCCAATACATATAGAAGGAAGCAATAAGTGTATTGCTTGATAGTAATGTCCTTTTTGATCCTTAGATGTAGAGTACCTTCTTAGAGGTAATCATATGTAATAAAGTGTTCACTCATCATATTTGGTGGAATGCCCATCAAACAAAAGATAGTGTTGTATGACTAGTGAAGTAAAGTAGTGTATCATCAACTAGATAGAGAGCTTAGTGAACTCCATCCCAATAATCCCTTTTAATATCCCTAGGGCAATGATAAACTCATCAACCAACAGGTGAAACATGTGGGTAGCATCCATCCACCTCTCTATCATCATAGTTACAACAAAATGGTTGCATTTCTTCTCCATACATATGAAGCAAGAAATGAATCAACCATGGTAGCCCTAGTCCACAAGCTCTCGAACCTTTCTTGATAGTTGGGAATACCACTCATGTACTCCCATAACACTCCCAACATCAACAATACTCCTTTATCTTCTATGTTATAAAATGTAGGTTAGAATTACATAATCTATATAGAGATTACATAGCTTAAATCCTTAAACCTAAGCCAAAAGTTATGAAATCCAAGACCAAAATTAGTAAATTTTTATAAAGAAAAACTTTTTTGTACCTAAAGATTACACACCTTATCATATTCATCTCAAAATATGCATAAACCCTATTTCCAATACTTCTAATAAACTCAAAGATATATAAAACCTAAACTAGCATAAAATCTTAAACATTTAGGCTTGAATGCCTATTCAAAACATCATAAAATTAATATAATTTTTGGTGGAGCCAATATCAATGACAGTCCAAAGCAAAGGATTCTATAATATGCTTATCGTAAGGTACTTTAGAGTATAGATCCATAGTTGATTAGCCATTTAAAATGTGGCTAGCTACATAAAATAGGTTCTAAGGCATGGAAATCATCCTAGTTCCAAACATTCTCATGAAAAATGGAATTTCTCTTGAAGAAATTTGAGAGAAAATGAAGTTGGAAGGTGTTTAAAAGCAGGAAAAGAGGAAGAGAATGGCTATTTATATAGAAGAATGCTAACTTGGATCATATGTTGATTTAAAAAGCTAATGTGTTCAGCACTCCACACTCACATTCTAATGTACACTATGTGCTTTTTAAGATCCATGAAATATTCTTAGCTTGCCCTTTAAATTTTATAATTTTCTAGCTTTATTTTCTTAGGAAGGTGTAATTATTATGAGTCCTAACATTAAAAGAAGCTAGAAAATCATCCAGTTGTATACAAATTCTTACTATTGACTCATGTAAAATTCAAAACTCATTTGAATTGCATTTCCATTAATGATCATGTAATTTCTTTCATTAAAAATATATAGATAGTTAAGCAATTGATTGACAATCTGATAGTTGATTGAACAAAAATGTTAGCTTAAGCAATGGGAATCTAAATACCAAATTTGGTTGAAAAGCATTTACACGATGGCCTTGAGTAATTGATTTGGTAGGTGATCATACCAGATTAGAAAATGACCAATCGATCTAGTATTTAATATCCAATCTAGAAGTTGATTATTATATAATCAACATTGATCCTTTTAGCCTAGCAATAGGCACTAGATATAGTCTTTGGGTGACTTACCACGCTTGCCAGAAATCATATAATATTGGTCAGATAGTTAACAAACTGATCAACTTTAACTTGAGAATTAGGCTCCCAATTGTAGAAATTGGGTATTTTAAGCCTTAGTGTAAACATAACTAGTTGATCAATATTAATCAATCAGCCTGAGCACTAAGCTCTTAGTGACATAAATTAAGTATTGCAAGCCTTAACACAAGCATCACTAATTGATCAACATTGATCAATTAGCTTGAGCATTAGGCTCTTAGTCATAGTAATTAGATTTTACAAAGCTCAGCATGAGCACCACCATCGATCAAAACCAATCAGTTAGCCTAAACAACAAGCTCATGGTCATAATAATTAGGTAACGTGAGCAATAAATTAAAGTTGATATGGTTTTTATCAAAACTAAGGCACTAATTCAAAAATTCAAGTATTATCCTTGTACTCTTTGGGTGAAAATTTATATTGTGATTAGACCTCATTTATCGACTCATACGTAAGACATGTTGCTTTTAAAATGGACCTAATTGGAGGGTAAATTATTAACCCTTAATATTCACCTATGATCATTTTTTATGTCATTTAGCCCAATGATGGTATTAATTTTGAATTCCTTAATTGTAAACATGTATTTTAGCATCATGCAAGTGCCTCGGGCATGCAGGGTCCTTTACCTTGCATACAAGTTTTTAATTTTTCATGCGTATGACATAAAGTTAGTACTATCCACATGGCCTCTATACATTTTTAAAAAACTACATATTATATGCTCCTCTACCATTTTTGAATATGAGGGATTTAATGAGAATATAGTGCATGTCATATTTTAAGTGTATTGGCTAGTACATATTGTACCTTTATTGTATGATATGCGATGCATGTTTTCCTTGGGAAATAAAAATTCCACATCACCCACTCTTTTTTAATTAATTTTCCACCAAATATTATAAATAACTATTAGGTATTTTGTTGAAATAGATGATAAATTAATTAATCTTACTTAAACTTTATTAAATTTACTCCAAACACTTCACTAAATTCAAATTTGACTTAATTAATGTAATTAATGACTAATTAATCAACCCTTTTTTACAATTAAGGATTCAAGATTAAGGCTCCCATATAAGCTATTGAGGGCTTTCAATGTCCAATTTATTTTCCTGATTTCTATAGTTTTTTACAATTTTCATTCATATAAAATCATAGCTTTGGTTTATTTGTTCATTTCTTATTGAAAATATAAATGTATTAGTATCATTTAGGATTTAAAATATCCCAAATGATCTAAAATAGTTGAACCTTATAAATTTCTTCTACTTTTCATTCATATTTCATTATCAAAAATGTAATTTTTATTTTATTTATGCAAAAATGTATGCCATCTGTTATGTTCATCATACAATATATGGTGCATGTTATCTTTTTAGCATAAAATATGATGCTTATGATATCATGAATACAACGTACAATGCATACAACGTACAATGCATGTTGTATGTAAAATACCCAAAAAATAAATTTTTGTTTATGTTTTCATTCAATTTTGCCTATAATTTAACGTATGAATAGCACTCATAGTCTCATAATGGCTTGAATGATCTAAAACCATTAAAAATCATGGGTTTTAGCTTGATTTGCCCATCAAAATTGTTTAAATTAAGTTAATATCATTTTAATTTAATTTTATTGCAATTTAAAATGATTGGTTGGGTAAAATATTAATTAAAATTCTAGATGATGTTCTTAATGATTATGTGAATATTTTGCGTATTTCTATGAACCATTTGGTTAATTTTAGCATTAGAAATAAATTCTAAATTTTTATTAAATTAATCCTAATTAATTTAATTTTATGCTAAATTAAGGATGATTGGAAATAACTCTAAGATAAAAATTATGTTAAGATGATTGTCCAAGGATTTCAAAATATAATGAATTACAAATTAATCATGCAGAAAACTATGAATGTAGAATTGAAAAATGCATGAAACATGAAGCAACAAACATTGAAAAAAGAAATAAAACTCACTAAAAATAGTAAAATGAATATATTCCTAGATCTAAAATTTGGTTAAAATTTGAGCATGAGAAGGTCTTGGAGACACTTGAAGTGCTATGCAGAAGCATGAATTGGCTTTAAACGAGGGTGAAGTGGCATTAGGTAAGGACGAATTGTCATCAAGCATTGTGTTTTGAGTCTGACAACATGGTTTTAAGCATATTTTATCTTAACAGTGCCTTAATTATTATTGAAATTTTATCGTATTTTAATGACATTTCTCAAATAACATTTTTTGGATTTGGGATTCATGTAAAATATGCATAAAATATAAAGAAAATTCAACCAATGATTAGAAATGTGTGAAAAATGAAATGAATAATAAAAATAATAAATTAAAATATGATCTAAACATGCCAATTATCATTGCCTAAAGTCAATTATTCATTATGTATTAGATTATTATGACTTGAACTTGTGAAATTCAGTGTCTAATGATTGGTTTTAATGGAAAATGGAGAGATTTTGATGAAAATTAATGGTGGAAAGTCATTATGGATTAGGTTTTTTGGTATCTATATGTTTTTTTATTTTTATAAGGTGAATGCTAAATGATAAAATATCATATAAATGTGCTATTTAATAAAATAAAATAGGTTATGGATATAAGTCTAGGTCTTGGACTTTGTTCATCGGCTTTGAACTTATGAGTTGGACTTAAGCTTGATCCAGCTATAAAGGCTAGCTTATAACCTAAGTTTGGCTTACTTAAGTCTGATGTAATTTAGGATTTAACCTATTCTACCAAAGCCTAACCTAATAGCCTATCAAATCCTTGATTTGGCCTAACTTGATAAAGGTTCACCTTATCTAGTGCTACATGCCAATATGGTGTTTAATTGGAGTTTCATTTGAATCATTGAAACCATAATTTCAAGACCTATAAAATGGTATGGTTAAAATCTTAAAACTTTACTCAAATAAAATATCAAATAAATGGAGCTTGAATCTTTAGCTCAAACCAAAAAAACCTTGTTTGAATAAAATTACACATGTTCATGCTCTAAGTGTTCGAGTATCCATCATCATGCAATATGTAACTAGTTGTTTATAGTTTATAGCTTGCTTTAAGATAATTGTAAAGAAACTTAGGTTTCAAAGTAATTATATCAAAGGATAAGTTGTAGGCATCATTCAGTTAGAAGGATTTAAAGTACTCACCTAATCATTTGGTGCATGACTTACCTCAAAGATGAATGATCCACTAGGAAGATAGATTACACTTGAAGTTTAGTCTATCACTTCAAGTGAGTTAGGTTGACCTTATCACTCAATGATTTGAAAGCTAGCTTTGTTGCTTTTTGGATTTTATGTTAGATAGTTTAGATAAGTTAGAAAGTTTGAATATTTCCACTAGGGAAGAGACTTCATAAGGCTTGCTATTTTTTCATGTTATCATTATGAAAGGTGAAGTAATTAGCCCTTTTGGCTTGGTTTTAGTCTAGAACTTCATATACTTGCTATATTTTCATATCATTCCATGAAGGATGAAGTAGTTAGCTCTATTGGTGTAGCTTTTACTATAAAACTTCATGAACTTATTGTATTTTCATATGATTCCATGAAGCATGAAGTAGTTAGAACTATTGGTGTAACTTCTAGTCTAGAATACTCACTCTAACTAGAAAATTAGTATTTGTTGTTTAGACTATGAAAAATTCATTTACAAGGAAAGGATAGTAAAACTTGATTGAAAGAACATATTGACTTACTTAATTATTGCTTTACTAATTAGCTCCATGCAGTAGAATATGGCGTCCTAATATACCCTACTAAGGAGATGGTTTGACATGCATATACCATCCATACACCTATTATCAAGTTCACTCTAACATATATGAGCTTTACCATTATCACTAACATCCATTATGCTAGTGTTTCTATCCAATTTAATGCTAATATATACTAGACTATAGATGAGCAACTAGATTACCTAGAGGAGTTTGTTAACCTTTAGCCTATGTCAAAGAAATATAACCTTTACCAATTGTATAATTTAGAGAGTCTATACTTTCATTTCCTACTGAACATATGATAATGAGTTTATTAGATGGCCTGGGGATTCTTTGCTTACCTCCTTGGTTTTACCTTATTTGTTGACTATCATTCTTGCTTCACTCTCTTTATGCTTTTAGATCTACTGAATCTAGATATGGTTCAGGGCTTTGATTATGGCTTTATCAACCTTGCTATTATTTTAGTGTGCTATTCAAGTATTATACTATTATCTAGTTTATTGGTTTAGCTTATTACATGGTGATTGACTTTATTTAACTTTCTAGATTTGGGCATGCAAGTTGAGACTTTGATTGGTATGACATCTATTGATCATAAGAGATATGGACCCCTATAATATTTGATAGCCTTAGTATTGAGTAATCATGTTGATTGATGTGTAGAACCATATCATGCTAATAGTACTCGAGTAAGCAAGTCTTAACGTAAGATTATCATCCTAACTAGCTAGTATTATATCTCTAGTTTATTATTGATGGATATATTCCTTAATTTTCATTTGAGATATGAACAACCTCATTTTATGGTTAATGGTTAATTACTAGCTAATATATGGCACGTTGCCTAAATCAATATCTTGATTGGGTGTTTGACACTTTTCTGTATATTGTTCCCAATAGTACCCCTACTAGATAGGTATGCTCTTCATTTGTTTGATCTCCTATCTTGCTTTCTAATTTTCAGATATTCTACATTAAAAAGGATCAAGTTAGCCTCTAAAGGCATTCCTAAGCTTATGGCATTAGCACTTGTAAGGCATCTTCTTCATGTATTCCACCTTATTCTCTAGCTTAGAGTATAACTAAGCTAGTACTTAGACATTTATCCTCTAGTGATCTTACAATATCTTGATGTGGGTTTGTAAATGAGATTACTGACTTGATGAGAGTGGCTGCTCTAACTTTTATTGTGTCAGATTGCACACATGTAAATCTCATTTTAAATTATGGCTCATTATGCCTTTGATATGACTTTGATTTATTGTTTATTAGTCCAATAATCACCTCGAAAAGAGTCTATGAACTTTTATTACATGGTCATTACTTTTTAAAAGTTCTCCATGGGCTTATATTTAAGTGTATAGATAAAATGCAAAAGATGCATGTAATGCAAAAAATGCTTATGCATGTGGAAACTAACTCCCAGGTGCTTTACAAGTAGATCACATAGCTACCTATGATCAACCTTTAGGTTCTAAATAATGTACTAGATGTCCCTAATCTTTTACCTTAATGATGATGACACTATTACTATGTCAAATTCAACCTAAGAAGACAATAAGACTGAGCCTTTCTAATGTTTTTATATGACCAGCAGACTTTTAAAATGAAAAACTATGTTTGTTGGATAATAAAATTGATTAGATTTTGTATTTATCCCTTTTATTTTAATGTATTATCTTTGAGAAATGAACACTTTACTAGATTTAATGAATTGACATTTTAAGATAAAAGAGAAAGAAGTTGTATCCACTCAACTCATTATCCATTAAGATAACGGAATCTTGCTCAAATTCAATACCTTTCCTTTTTTATATAAAGGAGAGGAGGAGCTCTACACTAAAATTATTCTTACTTTCTACTTTTCATATACACAATTATAACCACCTAATTGAGTAAACTACAACATTGATTAAAAGTCTAGTAGGAATGATTAAGAAGAAGTTAGGAAGCTACACCCTTAAGCTATTAGATCCTTATAAGGTATGAAGCCAAGATTATACCTTTTTATTTTTTGTAGCTGAATCTGGTGCATAACAAATCATGTTTTTCACTTTAACCATATAAAATTATGCATGATGATAAAGGAATCTAAAGTCATTCATAAGCTTAAATTTGACGCCACCATAAGCTACACTTTTAACTCTTGACTACTTGTCCCAATAACAAACAAAAGGTTTATTTAACTTATTGTATCATCATAACTCATCTTATTTCTATAGTATGAGGATCTCTTATTTAGCTATTCTAAGGGATAAGGGTTATAGCTTATTATCCCAGATCTAGATTTGTAGTTTTTTAATTTGCAATCAACTCCTTTTGGTAAGTAGATCATGTAAAGCTCTTCAAGTTGCTATAATTTTTAAACAAGTGGTTGTTAAGCTTAACCCCATACTGGTGATTTTAGTTGAAATAATAGTTAGGCTAGATAAGTGCAAAGATTCCTCATGGCTTTTAGGGAGTTCATTTCTTTTATAAATATAAAAGCCATTCAATTGCCTTAATTTTTTTTTTGTCTAAGCTACCCTTTCCAAGTTTTCAACTTAGTAAGCTTTCTTTTGATTATGCCTTAACTTTTACCTAAAGTACCCCTCTTTTAAGTTTTCAACTTAGTAAGCTATCTTAATTTTTATGTAAGCTACCCTTTTGGATTTGCAACTTATTAAAATTCCTTTCTTTTTTCTTTTTTTAGACATGGCTTCATGAGAAGCTAATGCTCATGACTCATCTAAAGGATACCACTCTTATAAGACCCAATAATTATGAACACATTGATTATTAAACCCTTATACTAACATGGATATTGATATCTAATATGATTAGCTTGGGTAGATCTCAAAGAATCAAATTGGTTAGCTTAGGTAGATCTCAAAGACTCAAATTTATTAAACCACCCTATGATGGCATATTAAATAAGTGATTTTGCAGGCATATATTGGTTATTTCCCTCTGATTAGGTTATACAAAGTGACATTTTATAACTCCATTAGCTTGTACTAGTAGTATGGTGTAGAATAAAACATCATCCAATACCCTCCTTCCAAGCTGAACCATTGATATAGTGCTTCCTAGATTATTTGTTGGCCTTGATAAATGTTACAATTAAGAATCCATGCTAATAAGAAAACTACTTCAAATTTTGCTTATATAAGAATCATCATTTTATAGAAAGAAGGATCTAATTTTCATAATTTTCAAAGATCCCCATAATTACCGAGAGAGGATAAATGGTAAAAAAGATAGAAAACTTAACATGTTTCTTTGGTTTTAAAGATTTTAAATTTATGCAACTTGCTTAATTTTGGCATTAATTTAATAAAATTTGACTTTTATTAATAAATGATCTAGACTTTCTTAAGCCATTACAAATGTCATTAACTAACCACTTGGGTTTTCTAGTTAACAATTCTATCATCTCTCTTACCTTTTACTTGCTTTTAATTTTGCTTAAAATAGCATCATATAGCCAAGTTTTCCCTTTTAGCAAAGTGCCCTAATTTTTCTTAAATATCCTTTCAATTTTCTACTTAATAGGCTATATTTTTATTTTAATTTCCTTAAAGTTTGTTTGGCCTATACATAGTATTTCTAGAAACTGTCCAAGTTTATTGGCTCAACAAACTCATTCTTCTTAAGTTTGACAACTTGATTTCCTCTTTTATAAAAAATCTTTTGATCATGTAGGTTCCTTCCTAGTTAATGTTAAACTTTCCTCTTCGATTAAAGAGAAGTGGTTTAGTATATATTAGGACCAAGTCACCTTCATTCAATTCAATAATCTTTACCCATTTATTGAATGCTTTGACTATTCTTTTTTGATATAATTTTAAATGATGAGTGGCTTTGAACCTTCTTTTCTTTAAGAAGGTCAACTAGTCATATCTATATTCAGCCTATTAGCATTTTAGAATATCAACTTTAAGCATAACTCTTAAGGACTTAAACTTTAGGTCTTCAAGTAACATTACTTCACTCTTATAAATCAAGGAACATGAATTTGTTTGGTTGATGATCTGATAGTGGTTTTGTACCCTTATAGTACAAAAGGTAATTATTCCACCCAATCCTTGCATGTTTTAACAATGTTTACCCAAGTCTTCTTTATATTTTTATTAATTGCTTCAACTATACTATTGGCTTATGGTTTATATGGGGAAATTTACATTGTTCCACTTAATATTTTTCAAGAAAATTTCTAGTTTCACCTTGGAATTAGAATCCATTATCCATTTTGACCTGGTGTGAAACCCTATATCTATAGAACATGTTCCTTTATATGAATTTAACCATGGTTTTTGCCCCTACTTGCATAAAATATTTAGCTTTTACTTTTTGCCCCTACTTGCATAAAATATTTAGCTTTTACTTACTTAGAGAAGTAATCAATAGCCACTACAATAAAGCAATGGCCAATAGAAGCTATCAGTTAGATTTCAGTAATGACATTTATTCTTAGGTAGCAAATAACTATAGAGATGTAATGCAATATAATTCACTAACTAACAAGTAATTAATATTGGCTTAGATCTATCATTGTTGGTAGGACCTAACCAATTGGATAAAATCTCCCTTAGTGGTATTCTAGTAGTACTCCTAGTACAGAAGCTTCTTAACTAGCATAATTCCATTCATATGGGTCCTACATACACCTTCATAGATTTCTTGCACGTTTCTCAACCCATCATCCCTTATCATACATCTTTGATGAACATTTGAGAATGGTCTTCTAAATAAAATACCATCATATAGGAAATAGTTCCTAGCTTGCACCTTGATGGCATCACTTTTACTCTTATTGGCATTGTTTAGAAATTTCTACTCTTAAATATAATTCATTACACCAAAGTACTAGGGATTTTCTTCTGCCTCATTTGGATATCTAACACTCTCCCTTCCTCATAGGGAAGGCTTTGAAATTGGGTTATTACTAATGATTTAACATGTATTTGACTTAGGTTATAGAACATCAAGGCTAATATTGCAAGGCTATTTAGTTTTCATCTTTATATAAATGAGCAAAGGAGTACTAATTGAAGTTATGAAGAAGTATTTTTAGGTGCTTAGTGTAATCTCTCACCTTCCATTCCTCTTTTGATTAGTTGATGATCAAAAGGAAATCCTTATAAATTCTGCTATCTCTTACCTTAATCATGATTAGAGCTTTGATATCAAATATGTAGACTTCATATTTCATTATGTTATTAATGACCAGGTATTCTTGATGCTTGGCGATTGGTAACATCTTGTTTTTAGGCATCACTAAAATCACTCCAATTCTAGCTCCCTTACTATTTATGGCTCTATCAAAGTACATTTGCCACCCCTAGATTTCTATTGCTCTCAAATGTTCATTTAAAAATTGTTAACTTAAAGTTACATTTTCATTTTGATGATTAATAAAATTGATAAATTTTCTAATAATTTTATGAGTTATTATTTGTAGATTTTTATTTAAAGTTTCCAAAAGAAGATTTATTGTTGCACTTATGGAATTTATTATGGACATATTATTTATATACTTTTGAGAATTACATTACAGATGTATTAGGTGATACTAATTATTTCCTAAGTTAATTTACATATTTAAATATAATTGATTTTGTAACAGCTCAATTTGACAATTGCCTCCATAACCCAATATGAGACCTTTCTAACACGCTTTGTCCTCACACACTTTCTTCCTAAGGAAACTTCCTAGGATATCATACATCCTATAATTGCTCCATGAATAATATGTAACACCTTCATAGTGAAACATGCTCCCGTAAAATGATTAATAAATCTTGTATCATTTAGGATCCATCAATCACTTTACAAAGGGTGAGAAATAATTTTTTATTACATATACTCATTATGTATTCACTTTTTTAATTACTTGTAACTCAACTACACATTAATGTGGTTGTGATGTGCAATATTATTAACTAGAATAAAAATAAATCACACATATCACTATGCATCAATCATTTTCTTTATGTTACTAACCATACATATGCATAAAATGTTTATTGCTTATAAATCATATAATGACAGTTGCATAAAGTAGAATTATCTATTTGGAATGTGTTACACTATAAAAAAGTGTATCTGAAGCTCAAAATGTGTTGACAACACTGGTATTTCATTGTTTAAGATATACTTCTCAACCATGTTGACCTACATTCATCAAGTGATAAAGATTGAGTATATAACTCAATGGTGCTCAAAAATATATGTGTTATGAATAAAACATAATTTACCTTTTTATAACAATATAATTAATTAATAGAGTAAATAATGATCAATCGTAACAATGTATCATAAATAAGTTTTATAGCTAATACAAATATAATCAATAGTGAAATACCATTTAACACGATTCCTTGCCAATAACTTTTTGAAACATACATCTTTATCATGAATCAACCATATTTTCATTCTATAAATTAATATTATAGCAATGATATGCTATATGTTAATAAATGCAAATGTGTATTTGTGAGCGCGTGTATCCGTTTCTCGGCTTTTCCAGTTTTACAGGTTTTAACTTTTCAGAAAAACGGGATATGGAGTCGTCACCTAGTTTGTTTCTATTAACCCAATTGAATTAATTTTGAAAACTAGGAAATAAAAGCTTGGTTTTTCAGAGTTGAAAACATCCTTAGTTTCTTCAGAGTGTGGGTTCGGAATTTCAAATCTATTTGTATTCCATCTTAATATGCTCGATTGTTTAGTTAATGAAAGCTCCTAATCACGCATTTAGGTTTAAGTTTACTTAGCATACGTTTCATGGCATACGGCAAACAAGAAGCAAAGGCAAGTAAGAAAG
>CANYBF011446371.1:0-12926 GCA_948192965.1 Dalechampia spathulata | reverse complement strand
ATCGAGTACATACCAAAGAAAGTCATCAAAGGTAGGGCTATAGCAGAGTTCTTGGCTTTACAACCGGTTGAGGGTACAGATCACTGGGAGTTGGAATTCCCTGATGAACACCTAGACATGATCGCGCTAGACGGTTGGAAGATTTACTTTGACGGGGCTGTTAATCGACAAGGTACCAGGATTGGGGTAATACTGGTCATCCCTACAGGCGATATAATTCCAATGGCGATGAAATTGGAATTCTTGATCACAAACAATATGGCAGAGTACGAAGCATGCATTCATGGTATCGAAGCCCTTATTACGTTGAACGTCAGGGAAGTGGAAATCTTTGGTGATTCGCTCTTAGTGGTCCAGTAAACAAAGTATGAATGGGAAGTTAGGGAGGAGCGTTTGAAACCGTACTCAGCCCATCTGCGAGGTTTGCTTCTCATGTTCACTAGATATCAGTTCAATTACTTACCTCGGAGCGAGAATCAGATGGCAGATGCTCTTGCCACCTTAGCATCCACATGGGAGGGCCCTAAGGAGTCTAAGATGCGGCCTCTTTCTGTGACAACTTCTAGAGTTCCATGCCATTCCCACCCGGCTGTGTTGGTTGTTGAGACAGGTGAAAATGAGTGGTATTCGGATATTCTAAGGTTCCTTAAGGAAGGGAGCTATCTGTGAGAGTAGCACATCCCGGATGTGGGAGCGCTGCACGCTGTTCGGTGTGAAATACCGTGGTGCTTGCTCTCGAAAGTATAGATCCCTGAGATACTACAGGACCTAGATAGATCGCATCAAGGAAATGGTATGGAGTCACCACCCGACTTATCTAGTCAACTCAATTGAGAAACTAAAACAAGTTGGGAAAAGGTAAACCCGAGCCTTCCTGCTGAGGGAAAGCAGCCTGAATTTCTTCAGAGATTGGGTTCGGCATTTCAATTTTATTTGTATTCCGTATTATCATATTCACTTTATCCGGTTTTAACAAAAGACACAACACACGCAGTTAGGTTGAAGTTCACTTAGGTTCGATTTCATGGCATAGAGAAGCAAGAGACATATAGCAGATGCATACTATGGAGCATGATCTAACTGAGTTCATAATGCATGATGCATACTATGGAGCCCATTTTGGTGATCAAATTGCAGAGACTTTTGGCATAGACTCCTATCGGTCCCGAGCTCCTCCCGAAAAGGTGAGTTTTCTGTAACTCGGTTCCATTTTGTGGTTTTTTGGAGATTGAGTTTTAGGCTATTTTCATGCATTTAGGTTAGTATTTGACCTAAATTAGGTGCTAGGATAGAGCTAGGCTTAGGTATGTGTATGTTTATCTAGATGGTTTGGTAAAAATTGTAGTTTTTGGTGCGAGTTTCGTTATATATGGCATACATAGCACTATATGTGGCACACATAGCCTATGTGTGATGCACATAGCATTGGAAAATGGGCCAAATGTGCATTTTTTTGGCCATTTGTTGAGAGGTTATGCATTTTAGTGATTCATAAGCATGAATAGGTGCATTTTAGGTTTAAGATGAGGAGCCTTGGTTTCTGAAAGTGATGTATGCATTCTGTAATTCAGTCTGAAAGCTGACCTGAATTCTGTAATTTGTAGAGGGAGCGGACGGTTGTCAGAGCTAGCAGCATCCATGGGATATTTGAGTGATACTCCCAGCTACCTCAAGAGATCTCTGTGAGAGTAGACCGGAGCTGCTTTGGTTCATATATCTCTTGCTTCACTGGCATGCAGAAGAGGTGTAACAAGCTTGTTATCACTACTATGATTGAGTGGTGGATGGATTCCACCCATACCTTCCACTTGTTGGTAGGTGAGATTATGATTACTCCAGGGATATTTGTTGGAATCAACAGGTTAGAGTGCTAGAATTGCTTATCCAGTTCGATGTTAGGTTGACATCATCGTGCTGGTCGTACGGTGCAATATTTGACCTCCTGGGCATGCCACCCAATGTGAGAGGAGGACATAGTATTTCTTATGACTGTCTTCAAGAAACAGTGTTGGAAAAAACACTGGGTAGGATGATCTTTATGGATCAGTACACCCGTAGCTTCTTGTTGTACGAGTTAGGGTGTACACTATTCAATGACAACCAAAATAGTGTCCATATGTCTGTATTATGGGCCCTCCATGATTTGGAGGCTATTAGGCGATATGACTGGGGTAGTGCCGGTCTAGCCCATCTCATGCAGGGGTTAGATTTCTGCAGTAGGCATTACAGAGACCGCTTCATCGGCTGCTGGCAGGTCATAGAGGTAAGTAGAATTTTGCTGATTCTGTTACTGTAGTGTCCATCTAAGTGTTATTGACTATGCATGTTGACCTTTCAGATCATGGTGTATAAGTTTGGGCTACTGCCAGAGCCCGAGATCCCACATGGGATACCGCTTGGTTTTCTAAGCATGCAGGCATGGAGTGTACCATGTCATAGACCCGGCTATACTATGGATGAGTTGAGAGAGTACCTCAATGACTTAACCTGGGATCAGGTAAGAAGAAACAATATAATTAACATTAAACTATATTGAAATTGTTTGAGCAATACCTGAGTAGGTGTTTGATCTCTTGTCATTGTCGGAATAGGTGCATCCCTATCCCTGGAGCAATATGTACTCGAGGCCAGAGTACTTGACTAGCTCGATGCCTAAGGATGAGCAACATATGTTGCTGGAGAGTCTTGAAGGTAGACTCTTTTATCTGGACGAGCGCATTGTAGATTGCCATCTGAGGCCAGAGAGTTGAGTGGAGCCTGCTACACCCCCAAGAGTGATGTTCTAGGCATCTTATACTGAGACTCACCCAGAGATAATTACTACACTGAATGGTATTCTTGAGCAGGAGCATCTATCTGATTCACCAGTGGACTATTTGACTTTTGTCCAAATGAGGCTGATGGGGCCTGTAGAGCTTTCTACATATAGAGGCCTACATGACAGAGCCAGTGGGCCTAGTTTTAGACCCGATATTTACAGAGGCCAAGGCGGGCACCGTGGTTTGTCAGCTATTGGTAGTTCTTGAGGTAGCGGTGCCTCAAAGAAGTCTTATGATGTCAGACTTGGCAAGAGCCCATTGATACCTATGTCTGGTACTCCAGAGGTGCCCTCGGGATATGAACGCCTGGCGGACTTTATGGAAGGCCAACTGATCTGGCCACAAAACCCGCTAATATATACATATGACAAGACTGGTCATCCATACGAGACATCCTTCTCAGTGCCCGTGAGGGATGAGATAGAGTTTTATCCATCGAACACCACCCATATGAGTACATGTGTTTTGTATTCGCTTTGACTTTAGTAGTCTTACGTATGTTTGACCTGTGTATGTACCTAGGAATGTCATGGCTGATGCCTCGAGGCTTCTAACAGGGTTGTACCGCTGTCACACCTCTAAGATGTTGACTATTCAGATGAGTACTTGTTATAAATGCGAGTGCATGGAAATGAATGAATGCATGACTTATATGCCTATATACTTATGTTTGCAGACAAGTAGGTAGTTGGAGTGGGAGCAGTGGGACTACTACACTCAAATAATAGAGCAGATGGGATGAGAGATCGCCCAGCTGACAGCACGTCTGGAACATTACAACATTGAGGTTTCGGATAGTCCTAGTCCTAATGATGACCACTCCAGTGAAGTTGATGCTTAGAGAAGACATGACGTCTGATTCCCATATGCATAATGTCAGAATTCTATAGTTTTTGTATTTAAATAATAAGACAGTGTGTTATAGTCTGGCATATGGGTCTAGTACACTAGGGTTATGGTGTACAGCTTTGAAAATAGCTAAAAGCTTAAACTGTACATCTTTTGGATTTATTATGGAATCCAAAGTTCCTTGCTGTTATAAATATCTCATGCTTTATGTTTCATTACCAAAACATAATTTCTTTTTTCTTTTGTGTAGAAGCTAGATATATAATGACTCATCAATTACTATATGCTTTCAGTGCTCTTTCTTGCCGTTGGGGCAACAATGACTGAAGTTGATTAGGAGAGATCAGGCTCCAGTACTTAAAGACCTTTCAGCAAGTCTTGATCAACAATGCTTTCTTGCATGCTGCCATGTAGTTCTGGGATCTAGTGACCCATGTTTTCTGATTTGGACACGTTGAGTTATGTTCGCTATATGAGGAGTTTGCTTTTATCCCTGGAGTTTCTTGTATCATGATGGTGATACTGGCAGTGCCAGTGCTTATTAGAGAGGCATTCTTGCATCTGATTAGGGCTTTTGATATTAGCCCAATTGAGACGAGGCCACTTTTGACTGCAGATAGCCATGTAGATCTTTCCGCTATGTTCTGGCTATGTGGCTAAAAGTTTGTAGGCACTTTTCTCATGGTTGAGAATAGCAGGATTTGGATTGTTGGCATACTTCCTATTTATCAATCCATCCGGTCATGAAGATTTGCTAATTAAGCCTATGGTGGACCCAATGATGCAAGGCCGAACTCCTTTTCCCATGATCATTGTAAAGACAATCCTTAGGTTGAATAAAGTGAAGTGAGGATAGTCTGAGTGCTTTAGTGGTAGTCTGCTTCTATTGTAGGTAATGATTCTAAGCTGCCTTTATAGGTTTTCAACTTAGAAAAGTTATGTTTTTGCCCTAATTTTTGCATGAGTCATGTTTTGCAAGGTTTTTGGCTCATTGGGTTATTGTTTTTGCTTTGAACCCTTGGATTTTTAGCTCATCGAGTTGCTCTAAATTTTATCTGAGCAGCCTTTTGTAAGGTTTTCAACTCAGCGAGCTTTTATTATTTTTATTTTGTTACAAATCTGGCTTCAAGAGAAGCTTGGGATCTTGGCACCACCAGCAGGGGACCCACAGAGATATCTCCTTCATAGCCACATGCAAAGGGGTTATACCTTCAATGAGGTAAAGACGATGACATTCCAAGGCTGGATCGAGTGGATGGGGACCCGACCTGAGAGCGAGATCAAGTGGAGCTGTCCTTAGTGGCGCATACATGTGACTATAATGACCTATATAAATTTTATCCTACTGTCGGGATTCAAGCGTTGCATGCACTACAGTCATGCTAGGATCTATCATCAGTATGGCCATCGGCAGACTATACCTTGACTGATAGAGTTTGAGGGAGGAAGGCTGGTGCCTTGCTTTATGGAGCATGTGAAGAGGACTTGGACTCATTGCTTGATAGCACTGGTGGAGATTCCTGGAGCTGGACTTACCACAGATGATGAGTACAAGCTGTGGGTGCTGCGCCACACCTGAATCCTTTATTATGAAGATTATTAGGCAATAATATGTAATGTAATAAATAAGGATAGTGCTTTGTGTTTGAGATTTGTATTACTTATGGCTAAGTTTATGAACATGTGTTCCATTTGCATTAATGAGATTAAAACATTTACAGGAAAAATGTTAAAATGGACACAGAAGTTCTTTGATGTGCATCAGACTTAACCCCTATTATTGACCAGCCTCGTGTGAGATTTTTTGATAAACTATTTTAACACTCTCCTTTTTCTTCTAAGAGCTCTAAATTTTGCATGAGTTTTCCAAGTAGATTTTTGACTCATCGAGCTAGTATTTTTCTTTTTACCTTAACTTTTACGTGAATTGCCTATACAGGTTTTCAGCTCATTAGGCTTTTTATTTTTATTTCACCTTTCTTTTTCCTTTTGCTCTAGACAAAATACCGCTTCAGCTGGTCAAGGTT
Source organism: Dalechampia spathulata (assembly GCA_948192965.1). Classification (NCBI taxonomy): domain Eukaryota; kingdom Viridiplantae; phylum Streptophyta; class Magnoliopsida; order Malpighiales; family Euphorbiaceae; genus Dalechampia; species Dalechampia spathulata. The sequence continues at coordinate 7,231 of CANYBF011446371.1, read as the reverse complement.
GATGGGTTTTGAGAATTCATTACCTTCCAAATCTGAGATGCAAATAGTGCCTTTAGAGAGGATCTTTTTAACTAAGAACGGGCCTTCCCAGTTAGGTTTGAATTTTCCATAAGGGTCACGGATAGCTAGTCTGACTTCCTTGATAACTAAACCACCTTCCTGTATGGCAACAAGCTTGACTTTTTTGTTGAATGCATTTGCCATGCGCTTCTTGTAAAGCTGTAGGTGTTAGAGGGCCTTCAATCGCTTCTCATCAATAGTAACCAGTTGTTCATACCTGGCCGTTTTCCACTCAGCTTCTGGCAATTGAGATTCTAGAATGACATGAAGTGATTTCAGCTCCACTTTGATTGGCAATACGGCTTCTGTCTTGTAAACAAGAGAGTAGGGGTGGCACCTGTAGGAATCCTTATAGTGGTTCTTTAACCCCATAAAGCGAACGATAATTACTCATGCTAATCTCTATAAATTCTCACTGTCTTGGTTAAGATGCACTTGATCATTTTGTTAGCTGCTTTGACTACCCCATTAGGTTGAGGACGGTAAGGGGAAGATTGGTGGTGCTCGATCCCATACTTTTCTAGCAAGTCAGCAACTTGGCCCTGGAACTGTACTCCATTATCTGACACCAAGTGATACGGTACCTCATATCGGCATATGAGATTTTTCTCTATAAACTTGGCAACCTACTTTGCCCCCAGTTTACTATAAGATTTAGCTTCTACCCACTTAGAAAAATAATCAATAGCCACTAGTATGTACCAATGTCTGTGGGATGCATTAGGATGAATCTCACCCATGATGTCACTTCCCCAAGCTGAGAATAGCCAAGGCATTATCAAATTTTGTAATTTGACTTATGGTAGGTGACTCAGATCTCCATGAATCTGGCATTCATCATATCTTCATATAAACTATATGCAGTCTGTCTCCATGGCAAACTAGAAATATCCTTGGCGTAGGATTTTCCTATAAAGCATGAATCCATTCATGTGGAACCCATATACACCAGCGTGTACCATTTCCATTACTGATTCAATCTCCTTCCCCGATATACATCGAAGTTATAGACCATCCGCTGTTCTTTTATAGAGAACACCCTGATGCCAGGTAAAGTTGGTTGCTAGTCTGCATAGGACTAGCTTATTAGTCTTGTTAGCTTCTTCTGGATAGGCACCAGTTTTTAGAAAGTTCATGACATCTACATACCATGGGATCTCGTCTGGCTGGTCTAGTGCCATAACCCATTCTCCCTCATAGTAAGGAATCCTTGACTGCTCAATGAATACAGGCTGAACTTGACTTTGTGGTTGCTCATAAAATAAAGCCAGTATGGCCAAAATGTCGGTCATCTGATTTTCTTCATGTAGCATATGAATGAATTAGCATGAGCTGAAATTGCAAACCATGAGCTTCATGTATTCAGCATAAGGCTTGAGCCTTTCTTCTTTGACATCCCACTCGATTGTGGATTGGTGAATGATAAGCATTGAATCACAAAATATCTATACATCTTGGGCACCAATCATTAGCAATGCTTTTAGCCTAAACAGATATGCTTCATACTCAACCATATTATTGGTGACTAGAAAGCTTAGCCACTTAGAAAACATAATGAGTTCATCTTTACGAATGATTAACATAACTCCTATACTTGCACCTCTTTTATTGACTCCACCGTCAAAGTGCAGTTGCCATTTCTAGACATCAACTACCACCAAGTGCTCATCTGGCAAGTCTAGTTCAAAGGTTGCAAAGTCATCCATTGGCCTGAATGATAAGAATTCGATAATTGCTCTACCTTCAATTACCTTAGTTATGATGTACTGCACATCAAACTCTGATAACATGATTAGCCACCTAGAGAGTTTCCCTACTAGTGAAAGAGCTACATACAAGTACTTCATAGGGTCAACCTTAGAGATTGCCTGAACTTGGTATGACTGGAATTAGTGTCTTAGTTTCTTGGTGACCCAGACCATAGCCATGAATAGCTTCTTAATAGTGTTGTATTTGCATTCAGTTGGCAGTAGCTTCTTACTCAAATAGTAGATAGCGTGCTCGACTCCAACTGCATTCTCTTGAGCCATCATAGCACCCACTGACTCCTCTTCTAAGGCTAGATAGAGTAGTAGTGGTTTTCTAGGTCGAGGTGGTTGTAAGATCGATGGGTTGGAGAGATAATGCTTTATCCTCTCAAATGCAAACTGGCAGTTCTCATCCCAGACCATAGGTTGGTTCTTTCTCAAAAGATTCAAGATGGGCTCACATATCATAGTGAGCTTGGCGATGAATCTGCTGATGTACTGGAGCTATCCTAGGAATCCCTTGACTTCTATCTCAATTATGGGAATAGGCATCTCAATGAATGACTTTGCCTTATCAAGATCTACTTTGATACACCTCTAACTAACAATATGGCCCAACAGCTTGCCGGATGTTACCCTGAATGTACATTTCTTTGGGTTCAGCCTGAGTTCATATTTCTCAATGCATGTGAGAAACCTGTCAAGAGCTGTCGGATGCTCTTCTCTGGTGGGAGACTTCACCATCATATCATCCACATGTACTTCAACCTCTTTATGGATTAAATCATGTAACAAGGTTGTTGTAACTCGTTGGTAGGTAGTACCTGCATTCTTCAAGCCAAATGGTATGACCTTGTAGCAGTAGGTCCCCCATTCTGTGATGAAAGCTATCTTCACCTTATCTGTAACTTCCATCAAGATTTAATTGTACCCTGAAAACCCATCAGCGAAGGAATACATAATGCTAATAGCTGCATTATTGACTAGGACATTGATATGGCGCAAAGGAAAGTCATCCTTTGGACATGGTTTATTCAGATCCCTGTAGTCTACACAGAATCTGACCTTGTCGTCTTTCTTGGGAACTGGAACTACATTGGCCTACCATTTTGGATAGTCAACCACCTTAAAGAATTTAGCATATAATTGCTTCTGGACATCTTCTTTGACCTTTTGTGCCCATTCTGGTTGGAGGCATCATAGTTTTTGCTTAACTGGCTTGAACCCCGGCTTAGTAGGAATTCTATGCTCCGAGATGGTTCTATCGACACCCAACATGTCTTTATAGCCTTGAGCAAAGGCATTTATATGCTTTTTCAATGCACTGATTATTTCTATTCTCTCTTCAAAGGTTAAGTCTGATGCAATATGGAGTAGACATGTTCTGTCATCTGTGTTAATGTTAACATTTTTGATGCCTAATGCATTAATGTCAAAAATGCTCATGGAATGCTCATGTTCATGCACAATGCGATTAGAATACATATCATAAACATATGCAAAGTTATTCTTCACTGCATTATACTTATTTGGAATTACATCATCATCAAACAAAATAGAAATAGGGACATTAGTGTCCTCATATAGTAATTCCTCAAAAGTACTATCCACCAGCGTGGCTATGTCTTCGTAGACCTTTGGTAGCAACAGGTCCTCCATGTCCAAGTTCTACAGCTTGGCTCCCAGTGTGGTGACTGTAGTGATTTCCAGCTCCAGGCGGCCGGTGGTGAGATCAACAATGTCACCAAAGATCTGGAAAGCGTCATCAGGGCTGATGGTGAAAGCAGCAGCAGTCTTCTCTATTACTATCAAGGCTGATAGGTCACAAACATGCCAAAGATGGTGAACAATTGCTCAAAGAAATCATATGAGTTAGGCAACTCAAGAACATGGTTGTGCTATGTCTCTCCCATAATGAAGAGAACCATCTTGCACTCTTCTAGCTTATCTGAAGTGTAGGGATTGAACCCAATACAGTACCTTTCTTCCCACATAGCTGTAGGAATGTCAAACTCTACTAGACCCTACTGGTACCAGCCTAAACCCATGCCAGGCATAAAGTTCATCAGTTGCATCATCCTCTCCACAGTGGGACGCAATTGGTATAAGTATGATTCAGGTTCTCCAATGGCGGCAATCTAAAAACCAATCATGAGAGGGACATCTTCCCTGATGCAGGCTAAGGCAACCTCATCATCAGCTGTGATTGTAACCATAACATCATTGTCTAGGAACTTGATCTTCTGGTACAAGGTGGATGGCATACCTCCTAGGGGATGGAACCATGGTCGGCCCAGTAGTAGTGCAAATGACATTGAAATGTTAAGAACTGTGAATTCCACAACTGAATTGATTGGCTAGACAGTAATAGTAGCAGTGAAAGTACAAGTAACCTCCCATTTGGACTCATCATATGCCCTGATGATAGTCTTACAGGGCTTTAAGTTCGAAAGTTGAACCCTAAGCTTGGGCAGCACCTTGAGAGGACAGACATTGATACCTAAACCATCATCCACCATGACGTAGGGAGTGGAGAAGTTCATGATATTTGCCCTAATGAAAAGTGCTTTATTGTGGCAGATACCCTCGACCAGTAGATCTGCATCAGAGAAAGTGATCATCTGGATGGTAATTCTCAGTTTACCAGCTGACTCTTCATGTTAAAGGTGGAAGTGGATGGAGAGATTCTCATGCTTGACAGTGCTTCAACGATGACCCATCGATGCTATTGGGAGGATAGTACTAAGTCCCAAATACTGATGTTAGCCTGTATCTTCTTCAATTGCTTGACAACAACATTATCAGGCTAAGCAACCTGATTAGCTGGTTGTGGAGCTGGAACATTACTTGGACCAACCTCATCCCTACTGGGTCTAGCCTCAGTCAACTTTTTAGGGGCTTTTAGCTTCTTCCTGAGGTTGGGAGGAGTGAACACCTTACCACTGCAACTCATATTATAGACTCAAGAGGATATCTTGTTAGCACTTAACCCTTTCTGCTGCTTGGGTGGTTTTGGTGCTGGTTTAGCTGCCTTGAGAGTCTTGATCAACTTACCCTTCTTTAGAGCCTGATCCTGTAATGATTCAGACTTAGTGGAATCCCGAGTAGCTGCTGACTCATCATCAAAACTATCGTACCATATGTCAATGGCACTAATGTCAAATCTACCACCAGAATGAAAGCTGATAGTGGGTAGTCGAGTAACCTCCTCACTGCTGAGGGGAGAAAAAGAGTTTAGAACCAGGGATTCTGGGAACCCTGATTGGAGCATGTAGTTATGGCTAGCTTTATGGTAGTTAGGCAACAGGTTTGTCTTGGTTAATGGTTTGGATTTTTCAGGGTCTTTGATCTCACCAGAGTCAATGAGATTTTGAATGACCAGTCTGAGGGAATGATAGTCATCAGTGTTATAGTCGTGATGCTGGTGATAGTGGCAGTAGGTTTTGGTGCCCATCAAGGCTGGGGGTGGTGTTTTGAAGTTTGGCTCAAGTGGTTTGATAAGTTTTGCTTTAAGGAGATGCCTAAAACCTTGGAAAGTGGTATTCCAAGATCAAAGGACTTTTGCAATGGGTAGTGTTTTGGAGTATGGGATTTGGTGTTTGCAGAGCATTGATGTAGTGAGGCTTCTATTATGTTTGGGTGTATGTGGTGGTTTTGGGCTTCTGGAAGGAAAGCTTCTTTTTCTTACCCTTAGTCTACTCAATGCATTGTCCTATTGAGTAAATGTCCTCAAAAGTGTGGAACGTCTGATATTTCAGCTTATCTTCGTAGAGTGGCAGTGACCCCATGATAAGCTTGTTGATCATGTCAGATTCAGATGGCTTCTGTCTGACCAGTGCAGCTTTGTCCATCCACCTACTAAAGTAATCCATAAAGGACTCATTGATTTTTTGCTTAACCATTTCCAAATCCATTAGGTTTACATCAAATCTAGACTTGAACCTGTATTATTTACAGAATGCAGTAGAGAGAGGCTTCCACTTGACCATGGTCACATTGTTGAGATTGTGATACTAGGCTAGCGCTGGTCCTTTTAGTGAGATGAAGAACAATCAAACTATATGATCATTTGACAGGTCTGTGGTGCTCATCATCATAGTGTAAGTCTTCAAATGGTTCTTCAGGTCCCTAACTCCACTGTACTTGGGAACCTCAGGGATCTTGAACTTAGAAGGAAGTTCCTTGCTAGCTTAGATCAAGAACTCATCAAAGTCTAGATCAGACCCCATACCTTTAATCTTTATAATAGTATGTAGTTATTCTATCTTATGCTCCAAAATAGTGGTCTCAGACTTTCGAACATTGTGCATATAGAGCAAGACATCATCATCAGTCTCCATGTTATATAGATTGACACCCTTCCTCTTTTCCTTCATTGGAGTTAATGGGGTGATGAATTCAAGAGGATTAAGAGCCTCTCGGATCTGTTGTTGCAAGAGAGTCTTAAGGTTATCATTCATGAGCTTGGCCACAGACTGGTCAATGAGCTTTTGAACTGCAGCGAGCATGGTCTTATCCAATACTTGGGTATGAGGGTCAGATGAGGATGCGACATTCCTGGCATGCTGAGAGTCTAACATTATCTGTACATGATAAAGAGAGTTAGCATGGATGTATGAGTATGCATATACAGTCGTATGTGGTGCACATGATGCGACACGTAGGATGTATGTATGACCTATGCTAAGAAACATGTGAATGTGTGAGTGCACATGATGCATCATGTAGGATGTATGTGTGACCTATGCTAGGAAACATCCAACATTATGGCTACAAAAGGAAATTTGTTAGGGAAAATTGCATGAGTATGCATGTATGCGTGCTTGGCAAAAAACATGAAAATGGTTAGTGAACACGTAGCATATAGCAGCGCTCCCCTCCAACCTTATACCTCCATGAGAATTGGTCAATTCAAGTTCTTCTGTTCTAGGCAGATACTAGCCCAGAGTTACATTGGGAACTCGAGGCACAATTCTCTCAATAAGAGCAAGTAAGAGGCGGTGATCGTTGCCTAATCATATAAGGGATTACGGTGAAAACCCAATAGCATTTTGACCTAGCCATATTGCTATGATAAGTGAATGCCGATAGAATTGGCATGAGGTTGCACAACTCCATGGAATCATGAAAGGTTCTGTTTATTCTGTCCAATCACCTTGACCATCCTGATTAATCAGCCATAACGGTTTTCTCATTAATCAGACTGACTCTCAACCCTAACTTTTGCCTGAACCGCCTGTTTTTTAGGTTTTCAGTTCAGCGAGCTTTTCATTTTTCTTTGCTCTAACTTCTACCTGAGCCACCTTTTTGGGTTTTCAACTCAGCGAGCTTTCATTTTTATCCTGTATTTTTTTAGAAGGAAACCCTAACTTTTGCCTGAGAACCCAAGTGAATCTCAGCGGGTTAGACATGAAAGAGCTTCA
>CANYBF011446367.1:0-11975 GCA_948192965.1 Dalechampia spathulata | reverse complement strand
TCGATCGACTATGTTCAAACCCTAAAACATAGTCGATCGACTATGAAAGATACCCTAGGCCCTAAAACATAAGCTAAGGCCAAAAAACATATGCACACGCACCAAAAGCATATGCACATGTCCGAAAGGCATCCCGGAACGTCCAAAGTTGGCCCAGAACGGCCTAGAAAGCCCTAAACCAACTTGGATTGGCCTGAAGCTAACCCAAACTGACCCAGAAGCATTCCTAAATCGATTCGGATCAAGCCGGTCAAAAATGAGGGTGCGACACATATGTATGGCATGTGAATGATGTATGACATATCATATGCATGATATGTGTGGTGATGTAATACATGACATATGCATATCATGGCATAATAAATGGCATACCATATGTATGGCATGTGGAATGATGTATGGCATGGCATATACATGGCATGTATAGTAGAATGTGCTTGTGACTTGGGATGTGAAATGATGTATATCATGGCATATGCATGACATGTCGTAGTGCGTATCATACCATATGTACGGCATGTGAAGTGTATGGAATACCATATGTATGACATGCGAAGTGTATGGCATACCATATGTATGACATGCGAAGTGTATGGCATACCATATGCATGGCATGTGGAATAATGAATGGCATGTCATATGCATGACATGGCATAGTGATATGTATGTGAACGTGTATTCAACGTAGTGCATGTATGGCATACTGTATGACATGCCTTATGGCATACGATGTGGCATAGTATATGGCATGGCATGACATATATATGCATGATAAGGCGTATTGATTGATTGAGCGTATTGGATTGCGTATTGGCATATTTGGCATATTTATGTATTTATACGTATGTGCATATGAAAATATGATATGTTATGGCATACAATATATGCATGGCATGCATAGTAGTGTGTGCATGTGTCATGTGACATGGCATGTAACATGATGACATAGTATATTTAGGCAAATATATGAATAAAAATAAAGGCCGATGAAAGGGATCGACGAAATTAGGGGGTATACACGAGATAGAGGGATTATTACAGACCGAATAATAAATCCTATCCTATTACAAAAATTCCTTGCATACATAATTTTTCGGGGTATTAAGTAATGCCCCTTTTTCCATCAAATTGCACGATCCAAAATGCGCGAATGGATTAATATACAAAATAAACAAATAAATTCATTAGTAGCAAATGAATTTTGGATTTATTTGACTAGTCCTATACCATTTAAAAGTACGAACCAAGAGTAAAAATCCAACAATTATTAGGCAATAATTATAAGAATAAACACGAGCCAGATCATGAAAATTCATTTTAATAAAAATCATTTTTAGCGAAAATTATTTTGTTTGATCATGGAAAAATTAATTAGGAGTTCTAACATTATATGGGATATTTTGGAGATAGCCCCTCAACCAATTAAAATCCAATCCTTTCAAAAACTGCATTTTATACGAATAACAATTGCATTTTTATCGTAAAAATTAATATTAAGGCCAAAATTAATTAAATATATTTTTTAATGACAAGTCCAGAATACTCGAGCCAGTGTGAGACTCAAATACTACTGGATATGTCAAAATATAGTGAAAATACGGCCTGAAATATGGTTTTTCTGGGAAAATGCAAATTGTGTGCGCCGCACATCAGGCTATGTGCGCCACACATAGGCTAGGTGTGGTATACATAGCATGACATGTGACGCACATAGCTTGCAAATCTACACAAAAATGAAATCTGTCAGCACAGAATCAAACTACAGACAAAATCTAGCAACTTTAATGAAGATAGTACCTCATTTCGAGCACGAATCGGCCTCCGGTTTGATAAACCAAACAATTAATTGAAACAAATGATTTTAAAGCCAAAATCAAGTAAATCTGGACAATTTTTAATAGATCTAGAACCCCAAGTGCATGGAAAAGGTACTGGAGTTGCTGGAAAATTCAAAATCGAAGTGGTTTGGGTTGAAACCGGGTTTTTCTATGAAAACCAAGACACATAGGGTATGTGTGGCACACATAGATGTATATGTGGCGCACATAGTTTGAAAAACCAAAAGAAAACCAAAAATTTTCAAGCAGAAACTCTAGATCCGGCCCCAATTTAGGTAGATCGGACCCAAAATGGGGTTTTGGCTCATGGATTTCCATCGAAATCATGAAAAATAATTTTAAAGTTAAAATTATTTTAGATCCAGCTTGTTTTAGGGCAGATCCAGGACTCCCAAGACATGGAAAGGCCTTGAAAGCCACTGGAATGGCCAAATCGGGAAGAAAATCGGAGAAAACCAAGAGAAAAATAGCTTTTTCTTTGAAATCTTGGGGCTATATGCGTAGCATATAGCCCTATGTGTGCCACACATGAGCTACATGTGGTGCACATGGGTATATATGTGGCGCATATACCTTCAAAAATAGAAGGAAAATGAAGAAATTACCTTATTCCAGCAGGGTTTTCTTCTTTATCTTCACTCCAAACATGCTTAGGAAGCCTAACTAAAGCCAATTAGTCTCTAAACCTAGGCAATTTAATTAATTAAGTGTTTAATTAATTATGTGGGAATTTTGGCAGAGTTTTGGCTTCTCTCGAAAGCGAATTCGGGATCCATTTTCTGAACCCCGAGCTCTATATTTATAGAGCAATTTTTGGGCGTGGCAATTTTGTAATTTTTGCCCGAATTTGAAAATTTTTAAACCTATGTGCACAGTACATAGCCTATATGCTGCGCACACAGGTCTATATGTGCAACCTATAGTTTGGAACCCCTCACGTAGGGCCCACTGTGGTCGCTTCTGGACGTGTGCCCTAAGCCTATAAGCGTTATTTGACATAAGGAACAACTTTGTAGAACAAAGTTTTTCCAAATTCAGTCTCGAGAAGGCTCCCGACCAAACGTCTTTACTATGCAACGTGCGTAGCCTATAGGGCTATGCGCTACGCATGTTGCATTTTCGACATATGCGCTCTGCCTCGTATGGGAGGAATGGGATGTGAGCCATAGGTCCACAGAGATGCAAACAACATTCTGAGTCACTTTGCAATTTTAAGTTTTCTTAAATTCGGCTCCGAACACCGAGTTTGGTTTAATGGGCCCATTTTGGGCCTAATAGGCCTTTCGGGCCAAAAAGTGGCATTCGGGATGCCGTGAGTCGTGCCTCACGTAGGCACTAGTGGAAATGTGTTCTATGTGTATAGGACACTCAAAATTGGCTAAGTCAGGTGGTGGGTCCATCTATGCACTATTCATGATGAATAGTACCCTGGTGGGCCCCACAGTATAAAAGCGCCTAGAAGGTGGTAAACAGCATGCCAAGCGCTTTTCCTTGAGTAAGGCAGCATATGGGATGTGTTCTGTGCGAAAAGAACACTCATAATAGATTATAGTGGGTAGTAGGCCCCACTAATGCCTGGTGGCCCCACAGCGCAGTGGTCCCAGAATGTGGCATTTTCAATGCCACAGAGGTATGCCTTGTGTAAGGCAGCGGCAAAGTGTATTTTGTAAGTACAGAACACACAGAATAGGTCAATGGGGGAAGCGGGCCCCGCTTATGTACTATTCATAATGAATAGTGACTTAGGTTCAAAATGCGATATTTTGCATTCTATATATTCTATCATGCGTAGGCAGGCATGAAATGTATTCCGTATGCACAGAATACACAGAATAGGCTATCAAGGGTAATGGGCCCCGCTAGTACCTTTAGTGGGCCCCACAGCGTAGCAGACCCAGAATATGGCATTTGCGGTGCCAGGCGTTGTGCCTTGCATAAGGTTGTCGAAAAATGTATTCTGTAAGTACAGAATACATAGAATAGGCCGATTAAAGTAGTGGGCCCTACCTATGTACTATTCATGATGAATAGTATCTGGGGCCTAAAATGCAATATTTTGCATTTTGAGTGGTTTGCCTTCCGTTAAGTTTGTTCTGTATGTACAGAACATTCAGAATAAGAAAATGAGTGGCGAGTCCTGTCAGGCGTCATGGTGGGCCCCACCAGCTCTGAGGTGTTCTTTGCACCAGAATACACAGGGGAAACCACAGAGGTTTATGTGCCTAATCGGGGTTGATACGGGGACTAAAACCAAGTCGAATCAACAGATGCCCGAAATTGCACGATGGTGAAAAGTCAAGGTTAACAGTTTGCCCTTTGATTAGGATCATTTTGAGGCGACATGCGCGTAAGTCGTCAAAACGCGATCTGATTATAACATGACTTTTCATAGGGAGTAGGAAGCGTACTTGACTCACAGGGGTGCTTGCGTTGAAGCTTAAATCCCAATTCTGCCACTGGGAGCCCGATGCTCAGGCTGGAAGATCAATGCTGACCTGATAATCTCAATTCTGCCAATGGAAGCCTGATGCTCGGCCTAGATGACTAAGGTTGATCAATGGTCCCCAATGGGACTGATGGCAATACCGCAAGTAAATCATCTGAAGTTGACATTCAAATGCCTATGCGTTAGGATTTGGGAACCAAAGGCTTAGCTCCACTATCACTGCTGGATCATGTGGTCAATTGTGGGACCTGGATGACCATCTGCTGGGTCTATTCTTGCACCATCATATAAATGTCAGATATCTCCAAAATAGCTTTCAAGATCCTTTGTTGGGTCTCTGACATTTCTGGTCGACGGTTTTGACCAGTAAATTCCCAGTTCCGTTACTGGGAGCCCAACATTCAGGCTATTCCGATCAGGGTTGACCGGTGGTCACTACGAGACCGATGGCTTCCTTGCGAGTAAATCATCTGAAGTCAGCATTCAGATGCCTATGCGTTAGGGTCTAGCAGTCAAGGGCTTGACTTGGTGATCTCTGCTGGATTGGGTGGTTCAACTGTGGAACCAATGGTTACCGTCTGCTGGGTCGGGGTGATCAACCATCAGATCTTGTTCTCACACCATCAAATAATTGTTGTCTGTCTCCAAAGTTTGCATTTGGGACCCACTGTCAAAATGCAACACTGTCTGGTCAATGGCTTAACCAGAAGTCAAAGTCTTGACTATTTTTGATCGTCTGCTGGATCAATTTCCTGTCTTTGCCAGACATAGGAAAATAATTTATCAGTGAAATTGGTATTGAAATAGTCTAGGAAAAATACTTGAATTTTTAAGTATCAGTCTGCTGCCTTCTGACTGATTTTTTGAATTTTTCACATGCTGCGGGTTGTGAAAATTGAGCTCGGTGGAGCAAACGACCTTCAAAAATTCTGAAATTTTTGCCAGAGGCCCAATTCTTCATGTACATCTTAGTGGGACCCAGCCGTACATTAGCAGACTCCCATAATGGCAGGCACATGTTAGCAAAATTTATGACGTGTGGTGCACGTTCTTCTATGTATGGCGCACATAGCTTAGAAATTTTATATTTCTGGGCTTCAATGCAATTGACCCCCTGGGATCTGGAATCTGTCCCGAGCTATGCCCTAACTGAGCTTACAATGCATTATGCTTATTTTGGAACTCATTTTGGCGATGTAATTGCGGAGACTTTTGCCATAGACTCACATCGGTCTCGAGCTCTTCCCGAGAAGGTAAGTTTTCTACGACTCGGCTTGATTTTTTGGCTTTTATGGTTTTTTCAAGGATTGAGTTCTAGGTTGTTTTTGATGCGTTTAGGCTTGTGTTAGGCTAGAATTTTATGCTAGGCTGAAGCTAGGCTTAGGTAGGCTCGTGTTTGTCTGATTGGTTTGACAAAAATTAGGTTTTTTGATGCGGGTTTGGGCTATATGTGGCGCATATAGCACTATGTGTGCCATATGTAAGCCATGTGTGGTGTACATAGTCCTATGTGCAATGCACATAGCACAGAAAAATAGGCCAAATTATCCATTTTTCAGTCATTTTTCAGAGAATTACGCATTTTAGGGATTCATAGGCATGAATAAGTGTATTTAGGGCTAGGAGGAGGAGCTCTGTACCTCTAAAATTATTTTATGCACTCTGTAATTCAGTCTGAAGTCTGACTTGAATTTTGTATTTTACAAAGAGAGTGGACAGTTGTAAGCAGTGGTAGCATCCATGGCATCTTTGAATGGTACTCCCAACTGCCTCGGGAGATCTGCCGGAGGGTGGACCATAGCTGTTTTGGTCCATACATCTCTTGCTTTACTGGGGTAGAAAAGAGATGCAATAGGCTGGTTATTACTGCTATGATTGACCGGTGGATGGATTCCACCCATACCTTCCATCTGCCGATAGGTGAGATCGCGATTACCCCGAGGATGTTTGCTGGAATTACCGGGCTAGAATGTGTGGGATTGCCTGTCCAATTTGATGCTAGGCTAACATCACCACGCTGGCTGTACGGTACGATCTTTGATCTCCTAGGAGTGTCACCCAATGTGTGAGGAGGGCACAATATTTCTTACGATTACCTTCAGGAAGCGGTGCTGGCAGAGAGACTTGGTCGGACAATCTCTGTAGATTAGTATACCCGCAGCTTTCTGCTGTATGTGCTGGGGTGTACACTATCCAATGATAGCTGGAATAGTGTGCACATGTCTGTATTATGGGCTCTTTGTGATTTGGAGTCCATAGGGCGATATGACTGGGGCAGCGCTAGTCTGGCCCATTTGATACAGGGGCTCGATTCTGTAGCAGGCACTGTAGGGACCGGTTCATCGGGTGCTGGTAAGTCATAGAGGTAAGCAAAATTCTGCTAATTCTATTACTGTAGCATCTGTTTATTTCTTGCTAACCATGCATAATGACCTTGTAGATCATGGCGTATGAGTTTGGGCTGCTACCTGAGCTCGATATTCTGCACGGGGTACCATTTGGTTTTCCTCATATGCGGGCATGGTGCGTTCCAAGGCGAAGGCTCGAGCACACAATGGATGAGTTGAGGGAGCACCTCAATGATTTGACCTGGGATCAGGTAAGAAGAAATAATTTAATTAGCATTAAATTGTATTGAAATGGTTCGAGAAATACTTGTGTATGTGTTTAATTTCTCTTCATTGTTAGAATAGGTGCATCCCCATCCTTGGAGTAACATGCATCCGAGGCTGGAGTATGTGACAAGTTCGATGTGTAAGGATGAGCAACATATGTTGTTGGAGGGTCATGAGAGTAAGCTCTTCTATTTAGGTGAGCGCATTGTGGACTGGCATCTGAGACCAGAAAGTCAGGTGGAACCTGCTGCACCCCTACGTGTAATAATCTGGGTAGCTTGTACTGACACAGACCCAGAAGTGCTTACTAGATTAACTGGTGTTCCCGAACGGGAGTGTTTATTAGACTCACCAGTAGATTACCCCTCTTTTATCCAGTTGAGGTTGTTAGGGTTTATGGAGCTCTTCACATGTAGAAGCCAGTGTGATCAATTTAGTGGGACTAGAGGGAGGTCTACTTCGCATAGCAGTCAAGGCGGACGTTATGGTTCATCATGGGTTGGCAATTCTCGAGATGGTAGTGCTTCAAAGAGATCTCAGGATTCTGGGGCAGGTGTGATCCCATCGGTGATAATGTCAGCCACTCCGGAGGTGCCCCCAGGATACAGACGTCTGGCAGACTTCGTAGAAGGTCAGCTGATATAGCTATAAAACCCACTGATCTTTACTTATGATGCAACTGGGCGTCTTTATGAGACTTCATTCTCGATGCCAGCAAGAAACGAGATTGACTTTGATCCTCCAAACACGACCCATGTGAGTACACGTGTTTCAATGTGCCTTTGACTTCACTGGTCTGACATGCATTTTGATCTTATAGGTGCCTCCGGATGTTATGGCAGACGCTTCAAGATTGCTGATGGGACTACACCATTATCATACATCTAAGATGTTAGATGCCCAGGTGAGTACCTGTTATGGAATTTGAGTGCATCAGTATGCATGGATGCATGACTTATATGCCTATATGCTTGTGTTTACAGTCCAGCAGGCAAGTGGAGCGAGAAGAGCATGATTGCTACATCCAGATGACGGAGTAAATGGGGCAAGAGATTGCTCGACTGACAGCGCGTCTGGAACGTTACAACATTGAAGTTCCGGATAGCCCCAGTCCTGATGACCATTCTGGTGAGGATGATGCGTAGAGATGATGCGATGTCAAACTCTCATATGCATGATGTCAGAACTTTATAGCTCTGTACTAAAGTAGAATAATGTGTTACAGACTGGCAATTATGTGCCTAGTACGTCAGAGTTGTTGCATACCAGCTGTAAAAGCAAACAAAGGCTTGTACTGTGTGTTTTTTTTTAATAATGGAATCCAATGCTATTTGCTGCTTATAAATACACCATGCTTTTATGTTAATTGGTAAAACATAACTCATCTACTTTTATTTGCAGAAATTAGATATACAATGACTCCGCAATCATTGTCTACCTTCCGCGCTCTTTCCCGTCGTTAGGGAAATAATGAGTGGAATCGATTAAGCGAGATTGGACTCCAATACCTAAGAACCTTCTAGCAAATCTCAATCAACAATGCTTTCTTGCATGCTGCCGTGTAGTTCTGGGATCCAGAGGTTCATGTATTCCGATTCGGGCATGTTGAGCTATGTTCGATGTATGAGGAGTTTGCTGCTATTCTCGGAGTCACTTGTGAGATGTTAGCGATGTTGACGATGCGTGCATCAACCGGAGAGATAGAATTGTATCTGATGAGGGCCTTTGACATCGACCTGACCACTGCAAGGTCACTCTTAACTACAGAAGATTTTGTGAATATCGTTGCTCTCTTCCAGCTATGTAGATAAAAATTGATAGATACCCCTTCATGGCTAAGGATAGCTGGATTCGGATTACTGGAGCAATTCTTGTTCGTTGATTCATCTGGCCATAGAGACTTACTGATCGAGCCTATCGTAGACCAAATGATATAGGGATAAAACCCTTTTCATATGATCGTAGCAGAGATAATCATTGGTCTGAATAAAGTGAAGCGAGAATAGTCTGAGCGCTTCAGTGGGAGTTTGCTTCTTCTACAAGTAAGAATCCTAAGCCGTCTTTGCAGGTTTTCAACTTAGAAAAGTTACATTTTTGCCCTAACTTTTGCATAAGTTGCCTTTTGCAAGGTTTTTGGCTTATCGGGCTATTGATTTTGCTTTAGACCCTTATTTTTTTGCCTGAACTGCCCCATTGGATTTTCAGCTCAGCGAGTCACTCTAACTTTTTCTTGAGAAGCCTTATGCAAGGTTTTCAACTCAGTGACCTTTTATTTTATTTTATTTTTGTTACAGATATGGCTTCAAGAGAAGCTTGAGATTCTGGTGCCGCCGGCCAGGGACCCGCAGAGATACCTTCCTCATAGCCATATGCGGAGGGGCTATGCCTTCAGCGAGGCAAGGACGATGTCATTCCAAGGCTGGATTGAATAGATGGGGACCCGACCTGAGAGCGAGATTAGGTGGAGCTATCCCTAGTGGCATATATAGCATGTGACTATAACAACCTACATAGATTGCATCCCACTGCCGGGATTCAGGTGTTGCACGCATTACAATCCTGCTAGGATCTATCGTCAGTATGGCCAGTGACAGACCATACCTCGGCTGACAGAGTTTGAGGGAGGAAGGCTGATGCCTCGATTCATGGAGCATGTGGAGAGGACCTGGCCTCACAGCCGAATAGCACTGGTGGAGATTCCCGGAGTTGGATTTGCCATTGATGATGAGTATAAGCTGTGGGTGCTGCGCCAAGCTTGAATCCTACACTACAAGATTTTGTTAAGCAATAATATGTAATAAAGGATGTTAACGCTTTGTGTTTGCAACTAGTATTACTTAAGGCTAAGTTTATGAACATGTGTTTCATTCACATTAATGAGATTAAAACATTTTACATGTTAAAATGTTAAAATCAACAGAGACGTTCCAGATGTGCATCAGACTCAAC
Source organism: Dalechampia spathulata (assembly GCA_948192965.1). Classification (NCBI taxonomy): domain Eukaryota; kingdom Viridiplantae; phylum Streptophyta; class Magnoliopsida; order Malpighiales; family Euphorbiaceae; genus Dalechampia; species Dalechampia spathulata. The sequence continues at coordinate 2,127 of CANYBF011446367.1, read as the reverse complement.
CTCTATTATTGACCAGCCTCATGCAAGATTTTCTGATCAACTATTTTAACACTCTCCTTTTGGTTCTAAGAGCCCTGACTTTTGCATGGGTTGTCCAAGTGGATTTCCAACTCATCGGGTGAATGTTTTTCTTTGCCTTAATTTTTATGCAAACTGCCTATGCGGGTTTTCAGTTCACCAGGCTTTTGTTCTTATTTTGCTTTTCTTTTACCCTTTGCTCTAGATAAAATATTTCTTCAGCAGGTCAAAGTTGACAGGTTCTGAGAATTCATTGCCTTCCAAATCTGAGATGCGAATAGCGCCATTGGAGAGGATCTTCTTAACTAAGAATGGGCCTTCCCAATTAGGTCAGAATTTCCCATGAGGGTCGTGGATAGCTAGCCTGAATTACTTTAAGACTAGATCACCTTCCTGTATAGCTACAGGTTTAACCTTCTTGTTGAATACGTTTTCCATGTGCTTTTTATAAAGCTGTAGGTGATAGAGAGCATGTAGTCGCTTCTCATCAATAGTGACCAGTTTTTCATACCTGGCCCTTTTCCACTCAGCTTCTGGCAACTGAGCTTCTAGAATGACATGAAGTGATTTTAACTCCAATTCAATTGGTAATATGGTTTATGTCCCGTAAACCAAAGAATAGGGGGTAGCACCCGTAGGACTCCTTACAGTGGTTCTGTAACCCCACAAGGCCAATGGTAGTTTCTCATGCTAGTCCCTATAAGTCCGTACCGTCTTGGCTAAAATGTGCTTGATTATCTTGTTAGCCGCTTTGACTGCCCCATTAGCTTGAAGGCGGTAAGGAGAGGATCGATGGTGCTCAATCCTATATTTTTCCAGCAAGTCTGCAACTTGAGCCTGGAACTGTACTCCATTATCTGACACCAGGTGATGCGACACCCCATATCGACATATGATATTCTTCTCTATAAACTTGGCAACCTGTCTTGTCCTCAGTTTACCGTAGGATTCTACCTCCACCCATTTAGAGAAGTAGTCAATAGCTACCAATATGTATCAATGTCCATTAGAGGTGTTAGGATGAATCTCACCCATGATGTCAATTCCCAAGCTGAGAATGGCCAAGGCATTGTCAAATTCTGCAATTTGACTGGTGGTAGATGACTCAGGTCTCCATGAATCTGGCATTTATGGTATCTTCATACAAACTGTATGTAGTTTGTTTCTATAATGATCCAGAAATATCCTTGGTGTATGATCTTCCTGTAAAGTTTGAATCCATTCATATGGGGCCCGCATACACTAGTGTGTACCGTTTCCATGACTGACTCAATGTCCTTCCCCGATACGCATCAAAGTTGTAGACTATCTGTTGTTCTTCTGTAAAGAACACCCTGATGCCAGGTGAAGTTGGCTACTAGCCTACGTAGAGCTAGCTTATCAGTTCTGTTGGCTTCCTCTGGATAAGTACCAGTCTTCAGAAAGTTCATGATATCAGTGTACCATGGGGCCTCATCTTACTGGTCTAGTGCCATAACCCGTTCTCCAAAATAGCAAGTGATCCTCGACTGCTCGATGAATATAGGTTGAATTTGACTCTGCGGTTGCTTACAGACTGAAGCCAGCATGGCCAAAGCATTGGCCATTTGATTTTCTTCATACGGCATATGAATAAATTGACAAGAGCTGAAATTATGAACCATGAGCTTCATGTATTCAGCATAAGGCTTGAGCCTTTCCTCTTTGCTTCCCACTCGGTCATGGATTGGTGAATGACTAGCATTAAATCACCAAATATCTGTACATCCTGGGCATCAATCATCAGCAATGCTTCAAGCTCGAAGAGACATGCTTTGTCACATCCGCATCTTAGGGTCTAGTAGTCTTGCATAATTGCTATGACTGATACGGGGTAATCGAGTGTGTATGCCTATAAAGATGAAAATGCATGAAGGGCTGGTGGAAAGAATATTTTTTTTATGATGAATGATTTTATTCATGTAAATGAATATATGATTTAATGGTATGTATGTATGTTGGGAATTAATTACGTATATATTATACAAGGGGTGATTCTTTAGTACACATATATTATATATGAGTTTAATATTTAAATAGATATAATGAAAAGATGATTTAATGTTTATTAGGTATGTATAATGTGTATAT